>JBAIAA010000100.1:0-240488 GCA_037893245.1 Crossaster papposus
TGTGATCTGAAGGTAAATAGTGCCCAAAAGGTTTCTTACGCTCAATGGCGCTATAAACCATTCTGGAGTGTTGTAAGTCCATTTCGTGATCTGAAGGTAAATAGTGCCGAAAAGTGTTTGTAAGGCTCAATGGGGCGCTATAGAGCATTTGGGAGTGTTTGTAAGTCAATTTCGTGATCTGACCGTGAAAAGTGCCGAAAAAGTGTTTGCTTAGCGCTCAATGGGCGCTATAGAGCATTTGGAGTGTTGTAAGTCAATTTTGTGATCTGACCGTGAAAAGTGCCAAAAGAGTTGTTTAGGCTCAATGGTGCGCTATAGAGGCATTTGGGAGTGTTGTTAGTCAATTTCGTGATCTTACGGTAAATAGTGCCGAAAAGAGTGTTTGTTAGAGCTCATAGGGCGCTATAGAGCATTTGGAGTGTTGTAAGTCCAATTCGGTGATCTGACAGTGATAAGTGCGGAAAAGTGTTTCGTAGTGCTCAATGGGCGCTATAGAGCAATTTGGGAGTGTTGATAAGTCACATTTTGTGATCTGACCGTGAAAAGTGCCAAAAAGTGTTTGTTAGCGCTCAATGGGCGCTATAGAGCATTTGGTAGTATTGTAAGTCAATTTTCGTGATCTGAAGGTAAAAAGTGCCAAAAAGTGTTTTTTACGCTCAATGGGGCGCTATAGAGAATTTTGGAGTGTTGTAAGTCCACTTTCGTGATCTGAAGGTAAATAGTGCCGAAAAGTGTTTGTTAGGCTCAATGGGCGCTATAGAGCATTTGGGAGTGTGTTAGTCAATTCGTGATCTGAAGGTAAATAGTGCCGAAAAGTGTTCTGTTAGGCTCAATGGGCGCCTATAGACCATTTGGGAGTATTGTAAGTCAACTTTTCGTGATCTGAAGGTAAATAGCGCCGAAAAGTGTTTGTTAGGCTCAATGTGGCGCTATACGAGCATTGGGAGTGTTGTAAGTCAATTTCGTGATCTGACGGTGAAAAGTGCCGAAAAGTGTTTGTTAGGCTCAATTGGGCGCTATAGACCATTTTGGAGTGTTGTGAAGTCCATTTCGTGATCTGAAGGTAAATAGTGCCAAAAAGTGTTTGTTAGGCTCAATTGGCGCTATAGAGCCATTTGGAGTGTTGTAAGTCAATTTCGTGATCTGAAGGTAAATAGTGCCGAAAAAGTGTTTGTTAGGCTCAATGGGCGCTATAGACCATTTGGAGTGTTGTAAGTCAAGTTCGTGATCTGACGTGTGAAAAGTGCCGAAAAGTGTTTGTTAGGCTCAAATGGGCTCTATAGACCATTTTGGAGTGTTGTTAGTCAATTTTGTGATCTGAAGGTAAATAGTGCCGAAAAGGTGTTTGTTCGCTCAATGGGCGCTAGTAAACCATTTTGGAGTGTTGTAAGTCCAATTTCGTGATCTGAAGGTAAATGTGCCTAAAAGTGTTTGTTAGGCTCAATGGCGCTATAGAGCATTTGGGAGTGTTGTTAGTCAATTTCGTGAGCTGACAGTGAAAATAGTGCCGAAAAGTGTTGTTAGGCTCAATTGGCGCTATAGAGCATTTGAGGATGTTGTGTAAGTCAATCTTTGTGATCTGACCCGTGAAAGATCCAAAAAGGTTTTGTTAGGCTCAATGGGCCGCTATAGAGCATTTGGGAGTACTTGGTAAGTCAATTTCGTGATCTGAAGGTAAAAAGTGCCAAAAAGTGTTTCTTACGGCCCAATGGGCGCTATAGAGCATTTTGGAGTGTTGTAACGTCCATTTCCGTGATCTGAAGGTAAATAGTGTGCCGAAAAGTGTTTGTTAGGCTCATTGGGGCGCTAGTAGAGCATTTGGGAGTGTTGTTAGTCAATTTCGTGATCTGTAGGTATATAGTGCCGAAATGTAGGTTTGTTAGGCTCAATGGGGCTCATATAGACTCCATTTTTGGAGTGTCTGTTAGTCAATTTCGTGATCTGAAGGTAAATAGTGCCGAAAAGTGTTCTGTTAGGCTCAATGGGGCGACTATAGAGCATTTGGGAGAGTGTTGTAAGTCAATTTCGTGATCTGACGGTGAAACAGTGCCGAAAAGTGTTTGTTAGGGCTCAATGGGCTCTATAGACCATTTTGGAGTGTTTGGTGAAGTCAATTTCGTGATCTGAAGGTAAATAGGTGCCGAAAAAGTGTTTGTTACGCTCAATGGGCGCTATAAACCATTTCTGGAGTGTTGTAAAGTCCATTTTCGTGATCTGAAGGTAAATAGTGCCAAAAAGTGTTTGTTAGGTCTCAATGGCGCTATAGAGCGATTTTGGAGTGTTGTAAGTCCATTTTCGTGATCTGCAAGGTAAATAGTGCCGAAAAGTGTTTGTTAGGCTCAATGGCGGCTATAGAGGCATTTGGGAGTGTTGTAGTCCATTTCGTGATCTGCAACGGTCAATAGTGCGCCAAAAAGTGTTTGTTAGGCTCAATGGGCGCTATAGAGCATTCTGGGAGTGTTGTTAGTCACATTTCGTGATCTGACTGTGAAAAGTGCCCAAAAGTGTTTGGTTAGGCTCAATGGGCGCACTATAGAGCATTTGGGAGTGTTGTAAGTCAATTTTGTGATCTGACCGTGAAAGAGTGCCGAAAAAGTGTTTGTTAGGCTCAATGGGCGCTATAGAGCATTTGGGAGTATTGTAAGTCAATTTTTGTGATCTGAAGGTAAATAGTGCAAAAAGTGTTCTTACGCTCAATGGGCGCTATAGAGCATTTTGGAGTGTTGTAAGTCCATCATCGTGATCTGAAGGTAAATAGTGCGAAAAGTGTTTGTTAGGCTCAATGGGCGATATAGAGCATTTGGGAGTGTCTGTAAGTCAAATTTCGTGATCTGACGGTGAAAGTGCCGAAAAGTGTTTGTTAGGCTCAATGGGCGCTATAGAGCATTGGGAGTATTGTAAGTCAATTTCGTGATCTGAAGGTAAAAGTGCGAAAGTAGTTTGTTAGGGCTCAATGGGCGCTATAGACCATTTGGGAGTGTTGCAAGTCCAATTTTGTGATCTGAAGGTAAATAGTGCCAAAAAGTGTTTCTTACGCTCAATGGGCGCTATAGAAGCCTTTTGGAGTGTTGTAAAGTCCATTTCGTGATCTGAAGGTAAATAGTGCCGAAAAGTGTTTGTTTTGGCTCAATGTGCGCTATAGAGCATTTGGGGAGTGTTGTTAGTCAATTTCGTGATCTGAAGGTATATAGTGCCAAAAAGTGTTTACTTACAGGCTCAATGGGCGCTATAGACCATTTGGGAGTGTTGGAAGTCCATTTTCGTGATCTGAAGGTAAATAGTGCCAAAAAGCTGTTTGCTTACGACTCAAATGGGCGCTATAAACTACCATTCTGGAGTGTTTTGTAAGTCCATTTCGTTGATCTGAAGGTAAATAGTGCCGAAAAGTGTTTGTAAGGCTCAAATGGGCGCTATAGAGCATTTGGAGTGTTGTAAGTCAATTTACGTGATCTGACCGTGAAAAGTGCCGATAAAAGTGTTTGTTAGGCCTCAATGGGGCGCTATAGAGCATTTTGGGAGTGGTTGTAAGTCAATTTTGTGATCTGACCGTGAAAAGTGCCAAAAAGTGTTTGTTAGGCTCAATGGGGCGCTATAGACGCATTTTGGGAGTGTTGTTAGTCAATTTCGTGATCTTACGGTAAATAGTGCCCGAAAAGTGTTTGTTAGGCATCAATGGGCGCTATAGAGCATTTGGGGAGTGTTGTAAGTCGAATTTCTTGATCTGACAGTGAAAAGTGCGGAAAAGTGTTTGTTAGGCTCAATGGGCGCTATAGAGCATTTGGGAGTGTTTGTAAGTCAATTTTGTGACTCTGACCGTGAAAAGTGCCAAAAAGTGTTTGTTAGGGCTCAATGGGCGCTATAGAGCATTTGGGAGTATTGTAAGTCAATTTCGTGATCTGAAGGTAAAAAGTGCCAAAAAGTGTTTTTTACGGCTCAATGGGCGCTATAGAGAATTTTGGAGTGTTTGTAAGTCCATTTCGTGATCTGAAGGTAAAACTAGTGCCGAAAAGTGTGTTTGTTAGGCTCAATGGGCGCTATAGAGCATATTGGGAGTGTTGTTAGTCAATTTCGTGATCTGAAGGTAAATAGTGCCAAAAAGTGTTTGTTAGGCTCAATGGGCGCTATAGAGCCATTTTGGAGTGTTTGTAAGTCCATTTCGTGATCTGAAGGTAAATAGTGCCGACAAAGTGTTTGTTACGCTCAATGGGCGCTATAAACCATTTTGGAGTGTTGTAAGTCCATTTCGTGATCTGAAGGTAAATAGTCTGCCAAAAAGGTGTTTTGTTAGGCTCAATGGGGCGCTATAGAGCATAGAGCATTTTGGAGTGTCCATAGTCCATTTCGTGATCTGAAGGTAAATAGTGCCGAAAAGTGGTTTGTTAGGCTTCAATGGGCGCTATAGACCATTTGGGAGTGTTGTAAGTCAATTTCGTGATCTGACTGTGAAAAGTGCCGAAAAGTGTTTGTTAGGCTCAATGGGCTCTATAGACCATTTTGGAGTGTTGTTAGTCAATTTCGTCGATCTGAGGTAAATAGTGCCGAAAACGTGTTTGTTACGCTCAATGGGGCGCTATAAACCATTTTGGAGTTGTTGTAAGTCCATTTCGTGATCTGAAGGTAATAGTGCCAAAAAAGTGTTTGTTAGGCTCAATGGGTGCTATAGAGCATTTGGGAGTGTTGTAAGATCAATTTTGTGATCTGACCGGTGAAAAGTGCCAAAAAGGTGTTTGTTAGGCTCAATGGGCACTATAGAGCAGTTGGGAGTGTTGTTAGTCAATTTCGTGATCTTACGGTAAATAGTGCCGAAAAGTGTTTGTTAGGCTCAATGGGCGCTATAGAGCATTTGGGAGTGTTGTAAGTGCAATTTTCGTGATCTGACAGTGAAAAGTGCCGAAAAGTGTTTGTTAGGCTCAATGGCGCGCTATAGAGCATTTGGGAGTGTTTGTAAGTCAATTTCGTGATCTGAAGGTAAATAGTGCCCTAAAGTGTTTGTTAGCGCTCAATGGGCGCTATACGAGCATTTGGAGGTGTTGTAAGTCAATTTTCGTGATCTCTGACCGTGAAAAGTGCCAGAAAAAGTGTCTTGTTAGGGTTCAATGGGCGCTATAGACGCATTTGGGAGTGTTGGAAGTCTATTTTGTGATCTGAAGGTAAATAGTGCCAAAAAGTGTTTCTTACGCTCAATGGGCGCTATAAACCATTCTGGAGTGTTGTAAGTCCATTTCGTGATCTGAAGGTAAATAGTGCCGAAAAGTGTTTGTTAGGCTCAATGGGCGCTATAGAGTGCATTTGGGAGTGTTGTTAGTCAATTTCGTGATCTGAAGCGTAAATAGTGCCGAAAAAGTGATTTGTTAGGCTCAATTGGGCGCTATAGACCATTTGGGAGTGTTGTAAGTCAATTTCGTGATCTGACTGTGAAAAGTGCCGAAAAGTGTTTGTTAGGCCTCAATGGGCTCTATAGACCATTTTGGAGTGTTGTTAGTCAATTTCGTGATCTGAAGGTAAAATAGTGCCGAAAAGTGTTTGTTACGCTCAATGGGCGCTATAAAACCATTTTGGAGTGTTGTAAGTCCATTTCGTGATCTGAAGGTAAATAGTGCCAAAAAGTGTTTGTTAGGCTCAATGGGCGCTATAGAGCATTTGGAGTGTTGTAAGTCAATTTTGTGATCTGACCGTGAAAAGTGCCAAAAAGTGTTTGTTAGGCTCAATGGGCGCTATAGAGCAGTTGGGAGTGTTGTTAGTCAAATTTCGTGATCTTACGGTAAATAGTGCCGAAAAAGTGTTTGTTAGGCTCAATGGGCGCTATAGAGCATTTGGGAGTGTTGTAAGCTCAATTTCGTGATCTGACAGTGGAAAAGTGCCGAAAAGTGTTTGTTAGGCCTGCAATGGGCGCTATAGAGCATTTTGGGAGTGTTGTAAGTCAATTTCGTGATCTGAAGGTAAATAGTGCCGAAAGTGTTTGTTAGGCTCAATGGGCGCTATAGAGCATTTGGAGTGTTGTAAGTCAATTTTGTGATCTGACCGTGAAAAGTGCCAAGAAGTGTTTGTTAGGTTCAATGGGCGCTATAGAGCATTTGGGAGTATTGTAAGTCAATTTCGTGATCTGAAGGTAAAAAGTGCCAAAAAGTGTTTCTACGCTCAATGGGGCGCTATAGAAGCATTTTTGGAGTGTTGTAAGTCCATTTCGTGATCTGAAGGTAAATAGTGCCGAAAAGTGTTTGTTTAGGCTCAATGGGCGCTATAGGACCATTTGGGAGTGTTGGTGAAGTCTATTTTGTGATCTGAAGAGTAAATAGTGCCGAAAAGTGTTTCTTACGCTCAATGGGTCGCTATAAACCAGTTCTGGAGTGTTGTAAGTCCATTTCGTGATCTGAAGGTAAATAGTGCCGAAAAAGTGGTTTGTTAGGCTCAATGGGCGCTATAGAGCATTTGGGAGTGTTGTTAGTCACATTTCGTGATCTGAAGGTAAATGAGTGCCGAAAAGTGTTTGTTAGGCTCAATGGGGCGCCTATAGACCATTTGGTAGTGTTGTAAGTCAATTTCGTGATCTGACTGTGAAAAGTGCCGAAAAGTGTTTGTTAGGCTCAATGGGCTCTATAGACCATTTTGGAGTGTTGTTAGTCAATTTCGTGATCTGAAGGTAAATAGTGCTCGAAAGAGTGTTTGTTACGCTCAATTGGGGCGCTATAAACCATTTTGGAGTGTCTGTAAGTCCATTTCGTGATCTGAAGGTAATATAGTGCCAAAAAGTGTTTGTTAGGTCTCAATGGCGCTATAGAGCATTTGGGGAGTGTTGTAAGTCAATTTGTGATCTGACCGTGAAAAAGTGCCAAAAGTGTTTTGTTAGGCCTCAATGGGCCGCTATAAGAGCAGTTTGGGAGTGTTGTTAGTCAATTTCTTGGAGTCCTTACGGTAAAAAGGGCCGAAAAAGTGTTTGTTAGGCTCAATGGGCGCTATAGAGCATTTGGGAGTGTTGTAAGTCAATTTCGTGATCTGAAGTGAAACAGTGCCGAAAAGTGTTTGTTAGGCTCAATGGGCGCTATAGAGCATTTGGGAGTGTATGTTAGAGTCAATTCTCGTGATCTGAAGGTAAATAGTGCCCGAAAAGTGTTTGTTACGCTCAATGGGCGCTATTGATAACCAATTTGGGAGTGTATGTAAGTCCATTTCGTGATCTGAAGGTAAATAGTGCCAAAAAGTGTTTGTTAGGCTCAATGGGCGCTATAGAGCATTTTGGAGAGTGTTGTAAGACAATTTCGTGATCTGAAGGTAAATAGTGCCGAAAAGTGTTTGTTAGGCTCAATGGGCGCTATAGAGCATTTGGGAGTGTTGTTAGTCAATTTCGTGATCTGAAGGTAAATAGTGCCGAAAAGTGTTTGTTAGGCTCAATGGGCGCTATAGACCATTTGGGAGTGTTGTAAGTCAATTTCGTGATCTGACTGTGAAAAGTGCCGAAAAGTGTTTGTTAGGCTCAATGGGCTCTATAGACCATTTTGGAGTGTTGTAGTCAATTTCGTGATCTGAAGGTAAATAGTGCCGAAAAGTGTTTTGTTACGCTCAATGGGCGCTATAAACCATTTTGGAGTGTTGTAAGTCCATTTCGTGATCTGAAGGTAAATAGTGCCAAAAAGTGTTTGTTTAGGCTCAATGGGCGCTATAGAGCATTTGGGAGTGTTGTAAGTCAATTTTGTGAGTCTGACGCGTGAAAAGTGCCACAAAGTGTTTGTTAGGCTCAATGGGCGCTATAGAGCAGTTGGGAGTGTTGTTCAGTCAATTTCGTGATCTACCGGTAAATAGTGCCGAAAAGTGTTTGTTAGGGCTCAATTGGGCGCTATTGAGCATTTGGGAGTGTTGTAAGTCAATTTCCGTGATCTGACAGTAGAAAAGTGCCGAATAGTGTTTGTTCAGCGCTCAATGGGCGCTATAGAGCATTTGGGAGTGTTGTAAGTCAATTTTCGTGATCTGACCGTGAAAAGTTCCAAAAGTGTTTGTTAGGCTCAATGGGCGCTATAGAGCATTTTGGGAGTATTGTAAGTCAATTTCGTGATCTGCAAAGGTTAAAAAGTGCCGAAAAAGTGTTTGTTAGGCCTCAATGGGCGCTATAGAGCATTTGGCGAGGGTTGTTAGAGTCAATTTCGTGCATCTGAAGGTAAATAGTGCCGAAAAGTGTTTGTTAGGCTCAATGGGTGCTCTAGAGACGCACGTTGGGAGCTGTTGGATAGTCCATTTTCGTGATCTGAAGGTAAATAGTGCCGAAAAGTGTTTTGTTAGGCTCAATGGGCGCTATAGACCATTTGGGAGTGTATGTAAGTCAATTTTCGTGATCTGACTGTGAAAAGTGCCTCGAAAAGTGTTTGTTTAGGCTCAATGGGCTCTATAGACCATTTTGGAGTGTTTGTTAGTCCAATTTCGTGATCTGAAGTTGTAAATAGTGGCCGAAAAGTGTTTGTTTACGCTCAATGGGGCGCTATAAACATTTTGAGAGTGTTGTTACGTCCATTTCGTGATCTGAAGGGTAAATAGTTGCCAAAAAGTGTTTGTTAGGCTCAATGGGCGCTATTAGACGCATTTGGGAGTGTTGTCTTAGTCAATTTCGTGATCTGACAGTGGAAAAGTGCCCAAAAGTTTTTGTTAGGCTCAATGGGCGCTATAGAGCATTTGGGAGTGTTGTAAGTCAATTTTTGTGATCTGACCGTGAAAAAGTGCCAAAAAGTGTTTGTTAGGCTCAATTGGGCGCTATAGAGCATTTGGGGAGTATTGTCAAGTCAATTTTGGTGATCTCGACGGTAAATAGTGCCAAAAGTGTTTCTTACGCCTCAATGGGCGCTATAGAGCATTTTGGAGTGTTGTAAGTCCATTTCGTGATCTGAAGGTAAATAGTCGCCGAAAAGTGTTTGTTAGGCTCAATGGGCGATATAGAGCATTTGGAGTGTTGTAAGTCAATTTCGTGATCTGACGGTGAAATAGTGCCGAAAAAGTGTTTCGTTAGGCGTCAATGGGCGCTATAGAGCATTTTGGGAGTCTTGTAAGTCAATTTCGTGATCTGAAGGTAAAATAGTGCCGTAAAAGTGTTCTGTTACGCTTCAATTGGGCGCTTACTAAACCATTTTGGAGTGTTGTAAGTCTCATTTCGTGATCTGAAGGTAAATAGGTGCCAAAAAAGTGTTTGTTAGGCTCAATGGGCGCTATAGAGCATTTGGGAGATGTTGTAAAGTCACTTTTGTGAGTCTGACCCGTAAAAGTGCCAAAAAGTGTTTGTTAGGCTCAATGGGCGCTATAGAGCAGTTAGGAGTGTTGTGTAGTCAATTTCGTGATCTTACGGTAAAATAGTGCCGAAAAAGTGTTTGTTAGGCCTCAATGGGGCGCTATAGAGCATTTGGGAGTGTTTGTAAGTCAATTTCGTGATCTGACAGTGAAAAGTGCCGAAAAGTGCTTTGTTAGGCTCAATGGCGGCGTATAGAGCATTTGGGAGTGTTGTAAGTCAATTTTGATGATCTGGACCCGTGAAAAGTGCCACAAAAGTGTTTGTTAGGCTCAATGGGCGCTATAGAGCATTTGGTGACTATTGTTAAGTCAATTTCGTGATCTGAAGGTAAATAGTGCCGAAAAGTGCTTTGTTAGGTCTCAATGGGCGCTATAGAGCATTTGGGATGTGTTGTAAGTCAATTTCGTGATCTGAAGGTAAAAAAGTGCCAAAAAGTGTTTCTTACGCTCAATGGGCGCTATAGAGCATTTTGGAGTGTTGTAAGTCCATTTCGTCGATCTGAAGGTAAATAGTGCCGAAAAAGTGTTTGTTAGGCTCAATGGGCGCTTATAGAGCATTTGGGAGTATTGTAAGTCAATTTCGTGATCTGAAGGTAAAAAGTCGCCAAAAAGTGTTTCTTACGCTCAATTGGTCGCTATAGAGCATTTTGGAGTGTTGTAAGTCCATTTCCGTGATCTGAAGGTCAATAGTGCCAAAAAGTGGTTTGTTTAGGCTCAATGGTGCGCTATTAGATGCATTTGGGAGTGTTGTTAGTCAATTTCGTGATCTGACAGTGAAAAGTGCCCAAAAGTGTTTGTTAGGCCTCAATGGGCGCTATAGAGCATTTGGGGAGTTGTTGTAAGTCAATTTTGTGATCTGACCGTGAAAAGGTGCCAAAAAGTGTTTGTTTAGGGCTCAATGGGCGCTATAGAGCATTTGGGAGTATTGTAAGGTCAATCTTTGTGATCTTGAAGGTAAATAGTGCCCAAAAAGTGTTTTCTTACGCTCAATGGGCGCTATAGAGCATTTTGGAGTGTTGTAAGTTCCATTTCGTGATCTTGAAGGTAAATAGTGCCGAAAAAGTGTTGTTAGGCTCAATGGGCGATATAGAGCATTTGGGAGTGTTGTAAGTCAATTTCGTGATCTGACGGGTGAAAAGTGCCGAAAAGTGTTTGTTAGGCCTCAATGGGCGCTTATAGAGCATTTGGGAGTATTTGTAAGTCAATTTCGTGATCTGAAGGTAAAAAAGTGCCGAAAAGTGTTTGTTAGGCTCAATGTGGCGCTATAGACCATTTGGGAGTGTTGCAAGTCATTTTGTGATCTGAAGGTAAATAGTGCCAAAAAGTGTTTCTTACGCTCAATGGGCGCTATAGAGCATTTTGGAGTGTTGTAAGTCCATTTCGTGATCTGAAGGTAAATAGTGCCGAAAAGTGTTTGTTTAGGCTCAATGTGCGCTATAGAGCATTTGGACGTGTTGTTAGTCAATTTCGTGATCTGAAGGCTATATAGTGCCAAAAAGTGTTTCTTACGCTCAATGGGCGCTATAGACCATTTGAGGAGTGTTGGAAGTCCCATTTTGTGATCTGAAGGTAAATAGATGCCAAAAAGTGTTTCTTACGCTCAATGGGCGCTATAAACCATTCTGGAGTGTTGTAAGTCCCATTTCGTGATCTGAAGGTAAATAGTGCCGAAAAGTGTTTGTAAGGCTCAATGGGCGCTATAGAGCATTTGGAGTGTTGTAAGTCACATTTCGTGATCTGACCGTGAAAAGTGCCGAAAAGTGTTTGTTAGGCTCAATGGGCGCTATAGAGCATTTGGGAGTGTTCGTAAGTCAATTATTGTTGATCTGACCGTGAAAAGTGCCAAAAAGTGTTTGTTAGGCTCTCAATGGCGCTATAGAGCATTTTGGGAGTGTTGTTAGTCAATTTCGTGATCTTACGTAAATAGTGCCGAAAAGTGTTTGTTAGGCTCAATGGGCGCTATAGAGCATTTGGGAGTGTTGTAAAGTCAATTTCGTGATCTGACAGTGAAAAGTGCGGAAAAGTGTTTTTAGGGCTCAATGGGCGCTATAGAGCATTTGGGAGTGTTGTAAGTCAATTTTGTGATCTGACCGTGAAAAGTGCCAAAAAGTGTTTGTTAGGCTCAATGGGCGCTATAGAGAGCATTTTGGGAGGTATTGTAAGTCAATTTCGTGATCTGAAGGTAAAAAAGTGCCAAAAAGTGTTTTTTACGCGTCAATGGGCGCTATAGAGAATTTTGGGAGTGTTGTAAGTCCATTTTCGTGATCTGAAGGTAAATAGCTACCGAAAAGTGTTTGTCTAGGCTCACATGGGGCGCTATAGAGCATTTGGGAGTGTTGTTAGTCAATTTCGTGATCTGAAGGTAAATAGTGCCGAAAAAGTGTTTGTTAGGCTCAATGGGCGCTATAGACCATTTGGGAGTATTGTAAGTCAATTTCAGTGATCTGAAGGTAAATAGTGCCGAAAGTGTTTGTTAGGCTCCAATGGGCGCTATAGAGCATTTGGAGAGTGTTGTAAGTCAATTCCGTGATCTGACGGTGAAAAGTGCCGAAAAGTGTTTGTTAGGCTCAATGGGCCGCTATAGACCATTTTGGAGTGTTGTAAGTCCATTTCGTGATCTGAAGGTTAAATAGTGCCAAAAAGTGTTTGTTTAGGCTCAAATGGCGCTATAGAGCATTTTGTGAGTGTTGTAAGTCAATTTCGTGAAGAGCATTTTGGAGTGTTGTAAGTCAATTTCGTGATCTGAAGGTAAATAGTGCCGAAAAGTGTTTGTTAGGCTCAATGGGCGCTATAGACCATTTGGGAGTGTTGTAAGTCAATTTCGTGATCTGACGGTGAAAAGTGCCGAAAAGTGTTTGTTAGGCTAAATGGGCTCTATAGACCATTTTGGAGTGTTGTTAGTCAATTTTGTGATCTGAAGGTAAATAGTGCCGAAAAGTGTTTGTTACGCTCAATGGGCGCTATAAACCATTTTGGAGTGTTGTAAGTCCATTTCGTGATCTGAAGGTAAATAGTGCCAAAAAGTGTTTGTTAGGCTCAATGGGCGCTATAGAGCATTTGGGAGTGTTGTTAGTCAATTTCGTGATCTGACAGTGAAAAGTGCCGAAAAGTGTTTGTTAGGCTCAATGGGCGCTATAGAGCATTTGGGAGTGTTGTAAGTCAATTTTGTGATCTGACCGTGAAAAGATCCAAAAAGTGTTTGTTAGGCTCAATGGGCGCTATAGAGCATTTGGGAGTATTGTAAGTCAATTTCGTGATCTGAAGGTAAAAAGTGCCAAAAAGTGTTTCTTACGCCCAATGGGCGCTATAGAGCATTTTGGAGTGTTGTAAGTCCATTTCGTGATCTGAAGGTAAATAGTGCCGAAAAGTGTTTGTTAGGCTCAATGGGCGCTATAGAGCATTTGGGAGTGTTGTTAGTCAATTTCGTGATCTGAAGGTAAATAGTGCCGAAAAGTGTTTGTTAGGCTCAATGGGCTCTATAGACCATTTTGGAGTGTTGTTAGTCAATTTCGTGATCTGAAGGTAAATAGTGCCGAAAAGTGTTTGTTAGGCTCAATGGGCGCTATAGAGCATTTGGGAGTGTTGTAAGTCAATTTCGTGATCTGACGGTGAAAAGTGCCGAAAAGTGTTTGTTAGGCTCAATGGGCTCTATAGACCATTTTGGAGTGTTGTTAGTCAATTTCGTGATCTGAAGGTAAATAGTGCCGAAAAGTGTTTGTTACGCTCAATGGGCGCTATAAACCATTTTGGAGTGTTGTAAGTCCATTTCGTGATCTGAAGGTAAATAGTGCCAAAAAGTGTTTGTTAGGCTCAATGGGCGCTATAGAGCATTTTGGAGTGTTGTAAGTCCATTTCGTGATCTGAAGGTAAATAGTGCCGAAAAGTGTTTGTTAGGCTCAATGGGCGCTATAGAGCATTTGGGAGTGTTGTTAGTCCATTTCGTGATCTGAAGGTCAATAGTGCCAAAAAGTGTTTGTTAGGCTCAATGGGCGCTATAGAGCATTTGGGAGTGTTGTTAGTCAATTTCGTGATCTGACAGTGAAAAGTGCCCAAAAGTGTTTGTTAGGCTCAATGGGCGCTATAGAGCATTTGGGAGTGTTGTAAGTCAATTTTGTGATCTGACCGTGAAAAGTGCCAAAAAGTGTTTGTTAGGCTCAATGGGCGCTATAGAGCATTTGGGAGTATTGTAAGTCAATTTTGTGATCTGAAGGTAAATAGTGCCAAAAAGTGTTTCTTACGCTCAATGGGCGCTATAGAGCATTTTGGAGTGTTGTAAGTCCATTTCGTGATCTGAAGGTAAATAGTGCCGAAAAGTGTTTGTTAGGCTCAATGGGCGATATAGAGCATTTGGGAGTGTTGTAAGTCAATTTCGTGATCTGACGGTGAAAAGTGCCGAAAAGTGTTTGTTAGGCTCAATGGGCGCTATAGAGCATTTGGGAGTATTGTAAGTCAATTTCGTGATCTGAAGGTAAAAAGTGCCGAAAAGTGTTTGTTAGGCTCAATGGGCGCTATAGACCATTTGGGAGTGTTGCAAGTCCATTTTGTGATCTGAAGGTAAATAGTGCCAAAAAGTGTTTCTTACGCTCAATGGGCGCTATAGAGCATTTTGGAGTGTTGTAAGTCCATTTCGTGATCTGAAGGTAAATAGTGCCGAAAAGTGTTTGTTTGGCTCAATGTGCGCTATAGAGCATTTGGGAGTGTTGTTAGTCAATTTCGTGATCTGAAGGTATATAGTGCCAAAAAGTGTTTCTTACGCTCAATGGGCGCTATAGACCATTTGGGAGTGTTGGAAGTCCATTTTGTGATCTGAAGGTAAATAGTGCCAAAAAGTGTTTCTTACGCTCAATGGGCGCTATAAACCATTCTGGAGTGTTGTAAGTCCATTTCGTGATCTGAAGGTAAATAGTGCCGAAAAGTGTTTGTAAGGCTCAATGGGCGCTATAGAGCATTTGGGAGTGTTGTAAGTCAATTTCGTGATCTGACCGTGAAAAGTGCCGAAAAGTGTTTGTTAGGCTCAATGGGCGCTATAGAGCATTTGGGAGTGTTGTAAGTCAATTTTGTGATCTGACCGTGAAAAGTGCCAAAAAGTGTTTGTTAGGCTCAATGGGCGCTATAGAGCATTTGGGAGTGTTGTTAGTCAATTTCGTGATCTTACGGTAAATAGTGCCGAAAAGTGTTTGTTAGGCTCAATGGGCGCTATAGAGCATTTGGGAGTGTTGTAAGTCAATTTCTTGATCTGACAGTGAAAAGTGCGGAAAAGTGTTTGTTAGGCTCAATGGGCGCTATAGAGCATTTGGGAGTGTTGTAAGTCAATTTTGTGATCTGACCGTGAAAAGTGCCAAAAAGTGTTTGTTAGGCTCAATGGGCGCTATAGAGCATTTGGGAGTATTGTAAGTCAATTTCGTGATCTGAAGGTAAAAAGTGCCAAAAAGTGTTTTTTACGCTCAATGGGCGCTATAGAGAATTTTGGAGTGTTGTAAGTCCATTTCGTGATCTGAAGGTAAATAGTGCCGAAAAGTGTTTGTTAGGCTCAATGGGCGCTATAGAGCATTTGGGAGTGTTGTTAGTCAATTTCGTGATCTGAAGGTAAATAGTGCCGAAAAGTGTTTGTTAGGCTCAATGGGCGCTATAGACCATTTGGGAGTATTGTAAGTCAATTTCGTGATCTGAAGGTAAATAGTGCCGAAAAGTGTTTGTTAGGCTCAATGGGCGCTATAGAGCATTTGGGAGTGTTGTAAGTCAATTTCGTGATCTGACGGTGAAAAGTGCCGAAAAGTGTTTGTTAGGCTCAATGGGCGCTATAGACCATTTTGGAGTGTTGTAAGTCCATTTCGTGATCTGAAGGTAAATAGTGCCAAAAAGTGTTTGTTAGGCTCAATTGGCGCTATAGAGCATTTTGGAGTGTTGTAAGTCAATTTCGTGATCTGAAGGTAAATAGTGCCGAAAAGTGTTTGTTAGGCTCAATGGGCGCTATAGACCATTTGGGAGTGTTGTAAGTCAATTTCGTGATCTGACGGTGAAAAGTGCCGAAAAGTGTTTGTTAGGCTAAATGGGCTCTATAGACCATTTTGGAGTGTTGTTAGTCAATTTTGTGATCTGAAGGTAAATAGTGCCGAAAAGTGTTTGTTACGCTCAATGGGCGCTATAAACCATTTTGGAGTGTTGTAAGTCCATTTCGTGATCTGAAGGTAAATAGTGCCAAAAAGTGTTTGTTAGGCTCAATGGGCGCTATAGAGCATTTGGGAGTGTTGTTAGTCAATTTCGTGATCTGACAGTGAAAAGTGCCGAAAAGTGTTTGTTAGGCTCAATGGGCGCTATAGAGCATTTGGGAGTGTTGTAAGTCAATTTTGTGATCTGACCGTGAAAAGATCCAAAAAGTGTTTGTTAGGCTCAATGGGCGCTATAGAGCATTTGGGAGTATTGTAAGTCAATTTCGTGATCTGAAGGTAAAAAGTGCCAAAAAGTGTTTCTTACGCCCAATGGGCGCTATAGAGCATTTTGGAGTGTTGTAAGTCCATTTCGTGATCTGAAGGTAAATAGTGCCGAAAAGTGTTTGTTAGGCTCAATGGGCGCTATAGAGCATTTGGGAGTGTTGTTAGTCAATTTCGTGATCTGAAGGTAAATAGTGCCGAAAAGTGTTTGTTAGGCTCAATGGGCTCTATAGACCATTTTGGAGTGTTGTTAGTCAATTTCGTGATCTGAAGGTAAATAGTGCCGAAAAGTGTTTGTTAGGCTCAATGGGCGCTATAGAGCATTTGGGAGTGTTGTAAGTCAATTTCGTGATCTGACGGTGAAAAGTGCCGAAAAGTGTTTGTTAGGCTCAATGGGCTCTATAGACCATTTTGGAGTGTTGTTAGTCAATTTCGTGATCTGAAGGTAAATAGTGCCGAAAAGTGTTTGTTACGCTCAATGGGCGCTATAAACCATTTTGGAGTGTTGTAAGTCCATTTCGTGATCTGAAGGTAAATAGTGCCAAAAAGTGTTTGTTAGGCTCAATGGGCGCTATAGAGCATTTTGGAGTGTTGTAAGTCCATTTCGTGATCTGAAGGTAAATAGTGCCGAAAAGTGTTTGTTAGGCTCAATGGGCGCTATAGAGCATTTGGGAGTGTTGTTAGTCAATTTCGTGATCTGAAGGTAAATAGTGTCGAAAAGTGTTTGTTAGGCTCAATGGGCGCTATAGACCATTTGGGAGTGTTGTAAGTCAATTTCGTGATCTGACTGTGAAAAGTGGCGAAAAGTGTTTGTTACGCTCAATGGGCGCTATAAACCATTTTGGAGTGTTGTAAGTCCATTTCGTGATCTGAAGGTAAATAGTGCCAAAAAGTGTTTGTTAGGCTCAATGGGCGCTATAGAGCATTTGGGAGTGTTGTTAGTCAATTTCGTGATCTGAAGGTAAATAGTGCCGAAAAGTGTTTGTTAGGCTCAATGGGCGCTATAGAGCATTTGGGAGTGTTGTTAGTCAATTTCGTGATCTGAAGGTAAATAGTGCCGAAAAGTGTTTGTTAGGCTCAATGGGCTCTATAGACCATTTTGGAGTGTTGTTAGTCAATTTCGTGATCTGAAGGTAAATAGTGCCGAAAAGTGTTTGTTAGGCTCAATGGGCGCTATAGAGCATTTGGGAGTGTTGTAAGTCAATTTCGTTATCTGACGGTGAAAAGTGCCGAAAAGTGTTTGTTAGGCTCAATGGGCTCTATAGACCATTTTGGAGTGTTGTTAGTCAATTTCGTGATCTGAAGGTAAATAGTGCCGAAAAGTGTTTGTTAGGCTCAATGGGCGCTATAAACCATTCTGGAGTGTTGTAAGTCCATTTCGTGATCTGAAGGTAAATAGTGCCAAAAAGTGTTTGTTAGGCTCAATGGGCGCTATAGAGCATTTGGGAGTGTTGTAAGTCAATTTCGTGATCTGACGTCGAAAAGTGCCGAAAAGTGTTTGTTAGGCTCAATGGGCTCTATAGACCATTTTGGAGTGTTGTTAGTCAATTTCGTGATCTGAAGGTAAATAGTGCCGAAAAGTGTTTGTTACGCTCAATGGGCGCTATAAACCATTTTGGAGTGTTGTAAGTCCATTTCGTGATCTGAAGGTAAATAGTGCCAAAAAGTGTTTGTTAGGCTCAATGGGCGCTATAGAGCATTTTGGAGTGTTGTAAGTCCATTTCGTGATCTGAAGGTAAATAGTGCCGAAAAGTGTTTGTTACGCTCAATGGGCGCTATAAACCATTTTGGAGTGTTGTAAGTCCATTTCGTGATCTGAAGGTAAATAGTGCCAAAAAGTGTTTGTTAGGCTCAATGGGCGCTATAGAGCATAGAGCATTTTGGAGTGTCCATAGTCCATTTCGTGATCTGAAGGTAAATAGTGCCGAAAAGTGTTTGTTAGGCTCAATGGGCGCTATAGACCATTTGGGAGTGTTGTAAGTCAATTTCGTGATCTGAAGGTAAATAGTGCCGAAAAGTGTTTGTTACGCTCAATGGGCGCTATAAACCATTTTGGAGTGTTGTAAGTCCATTTCGTGATCTGAAGGTAAATAGTGCCAAAAAGTGTTTGTTAGGCTCAATGGGCGCTATAGAGCATTTGGGAGTGTTGTAAGTCAATTTTGTGATCTGACCGTGAAAAGTGCCAAAAAGTGTTTGTTAGGCTCAATGGGCACTATAGAGCAGTTGGGAGTGTTGTTAGTCAATTTCGTGATCTTACGGTAAATAGTGCCGAAAAGTGTTTGTTAGGCTCAATGGGCGCTATAGAGCATTTGGGAGTGTTGTAAGTCAATTTCGTGATCTGACAGTGAAAAGTGCCGAAAAGTGTTTGTTAGGCTCAATGGGCGCTATAGAGCATTTGGGAGTGTTGTAAGTCAATTTCGTGATCTGAAGGTAAATAGTGCCTAAAAGTGTTTGTTAGGCTCAATGGGCGCTATAGAGCATTTGGGAGTGTTGTAAGTCAATTTTGTGATCTGACCGTGAAAAGTGCCAAAAAGTGTTTGTTAGGTTCAATGGGCGCTATAGACCATTTGGGAGTGTTGGAAGTCTATTTTGTGATCTGAAGGTAAATAGTGCCAAAAAGTGTTTCTTACGCTCAATGGGCGCTATAAACCATTCTGGAGTGTTGTAAGTCCATTTCGTGATCTGAAGGTAAATAGTGCCGAAAAGTGTTTGTTAGGCTCAATGGGCGCTATAGAGCATTTGGGAGTGTTGTTAGTCAATTTCGTGATCTGAAGGTAAATAGTGCCGAAAAGTGTTTGTTAGGCTCAATGGGCGCTATAGACCATTTGGGAGTGTTGTAAGTCAATTTCGTGATCTGACTGTGAAAAGTGCCGAAAAGTGTTTGTTAGGCTCAATGGGCTCTATAGACCATTTTGGAGTGTTGTTAGTCAATTTCGTGATCTGAAGGTAAATAGTGCCGAAAAGTGTTTGTTACGCTCAATGGGCGCTATAAACCATTTTGGAGTGTTGTAAGTCCATTTCGTGATCTGAAGGTAAATAGTGCCAAAAAGTGTTTGTTAGGCTCAATGGGCGCTATAGAGCATTTGGGAGTGTTGTAAGTCAATTTTGTGATCTGACCGTGAAAAGTGCCAAAAAGTGTTTGTTAGGCTCAATGGGCGCTATAGAGCAGTTGGGAGTGTTGTTAGTCAATTTCGTGATCTTACGGTAAATAGTGCCGAAAAGTGTTTGTTAGGCTCAATGGGCGCTATAGAGCATTTGGGAGTGTTGTAAGTCAATTTCGTGATCTGACAGTGAAAAGTGCCGAAAAGTGTTTGTTAGGCTCAATGGGCGCTATAGAGCATTTGGGAGTGTTGTAAGTCAATTTCGTGATCTGAAGGTAAATAGTGCCGAAAAGTGTTTGTTAGGCTCAATGGGCGCTATAGAGCATTTGGGAGTGTTGTAAGTCAATTTTGTGATCTGACCGTGAAAAGTGCCAAAAAGTGTTTGTTAGGTTCAATGGGCGCTATAGAGCATTTGGGAGTATTGTAAGTCAATTTCGTGATCTGAAGGTAAAAAGTGCCAAAAAGTGTTTCTTACGCTCAATGGGCGCTATAGAGCATTTTGGAGTGTTGTAAGTCCATTTCGTGATCTGAAGGTAAATAGTGCCGAAAAGTGTTTGTTAGGCTCAATGGGCGCTATAGACCATTTGGGAGTGTTGGAAGTCTATTTTGTGATCTGAAGGTAAATAGTGCCAAAAAGTGTTTCTTACGCTCAATGGGCGCTATAAACCATTCTGGAGTGTTGTAAGTCCATTTCGTGATCTGAAGGTAAATAGTGCCGAAAAGTGTTTGTTAGGCTCAATGGGCGCTATAGAGCATTTGGGAGTGTTGTTAGTCAATTTCGTGATCTGAAGGTAAATAGTGCCGAAAAGTGTTTGTTAGGCTCAATGGGCGCTATAGACCATTTGGGAGTGTTGTAAGTCAATTTCGTGATCTGACTGTGAAAAGTGCCGAAAAGTGTTTGTTAGGCTCAATGGGCTCTATAGACCATTTTGGAGTGTTGTTAGTCAATTTCGTGATCTGAAGGTAAATAGTGCCGAAAAGTGTTTGTTACGCTCAATGGGCGCTATAAACCATTTTGGAGTGTTGTAAGTCCATTTCGTGATCTGAAGGTAAATAGTGCCAAAAAGTGTTTGTTAGGCTCAATGGGCGCTATAGAGCATTTGGGAGTGTTGTAAGTCAATTTTGTGATCTGACCGTGAAAAGTGCCAAAAAGTGTTTGTTAGGCTCAATGGGCGCTATAGAGCAGTTGGGAGTGTTGTTAGTCAATTTCGTGATCTTACGGTAAATAGTGCCGAAAAGTGTTTGTTAGGCTCAATGGGCGCTATAGAGCATTTGGGAGTGTTGTAAGTCAATTTCGTGATCTGAAAGTGAAAAGTGCCGAAAAGTGTTTGTTAGGCTCAATGGGCGCTATAGAGCATTTGGGAGTGTTGTAAGTCAATTTCGTGATCTGAAGGTAAATAGTGCCGAAAAGTGTTTGTTACGCTCAATGGGCGCTATAAACCATTTTGGAGTGTTGTAAGTCCATTTCGTGATCTGAAGGTAAATAGTGCCAAAAAGTGTTTGTTAGGCTCAATGGGCGCTATAGAGCATTTTGGAGTGTTGTAAGACAATTTCGTGATCTGAAGGTAAATAGTGCCGAAAAGTGTTTGTTAGGCTCAATGGGCGCTATAGAGCATTTGGGAGTGTTGTTAGTCAATTTCGTGATCTGAAGGTAAATAGTGCCGAAAAGTGTTTGTTAGGCTCAATGGGCGCTATAGACCATTTGGGAGTGTTGTAAGTCAATTTCGTGATCTGACTGTGAAAAGTGCCGAAAAGTGTTTGTTAGGCTCAATGGGCTCTATAGACCATTTTGGAGTGTTGTTAGTCAATTTCGTGATCTGAAGGTAAATAGTGCCGAAAAGTGTTTGTTACGCTCAATGGGCGCTATAAACCATTTTGGAGTGTTGTAAGTCCATTTCGTGATCTGAAGGTAAATAGTGCCAAAAAGTGTTTGTTAGGCTCAATGGGCGCTATAGAGCATTTGGGAGTGTTGTAAGTCAATTTTGTGATCTGACCGTGAAAAGTGCCACAAAGTGTTTGTTAGGCTCAATGGGCGCTATAGAGCAGTTGGGAGTGTTGTTAGTCAATTTCGTGATCTTACGGTAAATAGTGCCGAAAAGTGTTTGTTAGGCTCAATGGGCGCTATAGAGCATTTGGGAGTGTTGTAAGTCAATTTCGTGATCTGACAGTGAAAAGTGCCGAAAAGTGTTTGTTAGGCTCAATGGGCGCTATAGAGCATTTGGGAGTGTTGTAAGTCAATTTTGTGATCTGACCGTGAAAATTTCCAAAAAGTGTTTGTTAGGCTCAATGGGCGCTATAGAGCATTTGGGAGTATTGTAAGTCAATTTCGTGATCTGAAGGTAAATAGTGCCGAAAAGTGTTTGTTAGGCTCAATGGGCGCTATAGAGCATTTGGGAGTGTTGTTAGTCAATTTCGTGATCTGAAGGTAAATAGTGCCGAAAAGTGTTTGTTAGGCTCAATGGGTGCTATAGACCATTTGGGAGTGTTGGAAGTCCATTTTGTGATCTGAAGGTAAATAGTGCCGAAAAGTGTTTGTTAGGCTCAATGGGCGCTATAGACCATTTGGGAGTGTTGTAAGTCAATTTCGTGATCTGACTGTGAAAAGTGCCGAAAAGTGTTTGTTAGGCTCAATGGGCTCTATAGACCATTTTGGAGTGTTGTTAGTCAATTTCGTGATCTGAAGGTAAATAGTGCCGAAAAGTGTTTGTTACGCTCAATGGGCGCTATAAACCATTTTGGAGTGTTGTAAGTCCATTTCGTGATCTGAAGGTAAATAGTGCCAAAAAGTGTTTGTTAGGCTCAATGGGCGCTTTAGAGCATTTGGGAGTGTTGTTAGTCAATTTCGTGATCTGACAGTGAAAAGTGCCCAAAAGTGTTTGTTAGGCTCAATGGGCGCTATAGAGCATTTGGGAGTGTTGTAAGTCAATTTTGTGATCTGACCGTGAAAAGTGCCAAAAAGTGTTTGTTAGGCTCAATGGGCGCTATAGAGCATTTGGGAGTATTGTAAGTCAATTTTGTGATCTGAAGGTAAATAGTGCCAAAAAGTGTTTCTTACGCTCAATGGGCGCTATAGAGCATTTTGGAGTGTTGTAAGTCCATTTCGTGATCTGAAGGTAAATAGTGCCGAAAAGTGTTTGTTAGGCTCAATGGGCGATATAGAGCATTTGGGAGTGTTGTAAGTCAATTTCGTGATCTGACGGTGAAAAGTGCCGAAAAGTGTTTGTTAGGCTCAATGGGCGCTATAGAGCATTTGGGAGTATTGTAAGTCAATTTCGTGATCTGAAGGTAAATAGTGCCGAAAAGTGTTTGTTACGCTCAATGGGCGCTATAAACCATTTTGGAGTGTTGTAAGTCCATTTCGTGATCTGAAGGTAAATAGTGCCAAAAAGTGTTTGTTAGGCTCAATGGGCGCTATAGAGCATTTGGGAGTGTTGTAAGTCAATTTTGTGATCTGACCGTTAAAAGTGCCAAAAAGTGTTTGTTAGGCTCAATGGGCGCTATAGAGCAGTTAGGAGTGTTGTTAGTCAATTTCGTGATCTTACGGTAAATAGTGCCGAAAAGTGTTTGTTAGGCTCAATGGGCGCTATAGAGCATTTGGGAGTGTTGTAAGTCAATTTCGTGATCTGACAGTGAAAAGTGCCGAAAAGTGTTTGTTAGGCTCAATGGGCGCTATAGAGCATTTGGGAGTGTTGTAAGTCAATTTTGTGATCTGACCGTGAAAAGTGCCAAAAAGTGTTTGTTAGGCTCAATGGGCGCTATAGAGCATTTGGGACTATTGTAAGTCAATTTCGTGATCTGAAGGTAAATAGTGCCGAAAAGTGTTTGTTAGGCTCAATGGGCGCTATAGAGCATTTGGGAGTGTTGTAAGTCAATTTCGTGATCTGAAGGTAAAAAGTGCCAAAAAGTGTTTCTTACGCTCAATGGGCGCTATAGAGCATTTTGGAGTGTTGTAAGTCCATTTCGTGATCTGAAGGTAAATAGTGCCGAAAAGTGTTTGTTAGGCTCAATGGGCGCTATAGAGCATTTGGGAGTATTGTAAGTCAATTTCGTGATCTGAAGGTAAAAAGTGCCAAAAAGTGTTTCTTACGCTCAATGGGCGCTATAGAGCATTTTGGAGTGTTGTAAGTCCATTTCGTGATCTGAAGGTCAATAGTGCCAAAAAGTGTTTGTTAGGCTCAATGGGCGCTATAGAGCATTTGGGAGTGTTGTTAGTCAATTTCGTGATCTGACAGTGAAAAGTGCCCAAAAGTGTTTGTTAGGCTCAATGGGCGCTATAGAGCATTTGGGAGTGTTGTAAGTCAATTTTGTGATCTGACCGTGAAAAGTGCCAAAAAGTGTTTGTTAGGCTCAATGGGCGCTATAGAGCATTTGGGAGTATTGTAAGTCAATTTTGTGATCTGAAGGTAAATAGTGCCAAAAAGTGTTTCTTACGCTCAATGGGCGCTATAGAGCATTTTGGAGTGTTGTAAGTCCATTTCGTGATCTGAAGGTAAATAGTGCCGAAAAGTGTTTGTTAGGCTCAATGGGCGATATAGAGCATTTGGGAGTGTTGTAAGTCAATTTCGTGATCTGACGGTGAAAAGTGCCGAAAAGTGTTTGTTAGGCTCAATGGGCGCTATAGAGCATTTGGGAGTATTGTAAGTCAATTTCGTGATCTGAAGGTAAAAAGTGCCGAAAAGTGTTTGTTAGGCTCAATGGGCGCTATAGACCATTTGGGAGTGTTGCAAGTCCATTTTGTGATCTGAAGGTAAATAGTGCCAAAAAGTGTTTCTTACGCTCAATGGGCGCTATAGAGCATTTTGGAGTGTTGTAAGTCCATTTCGTGATCTGAAGGTAAATAGTGCCGAAAAGTGTTTGTTTGGCTCAATGTGCGCTATAGAGCATTTGGGAGTGTTGTTAGTCAATTTCGTGATCTGAAGGTAAATAGTGCAGAAAAGTGTTTGTTAGGCTCAATGGGCGCTATAGACCATTTGGGAGTGTTGGAAGTCCATTTTGTGATCTGAAGGTATATAGTGCCAAAAAGTGTTTCTTACGCTCAATGGGCGCTATAGACCATTTGGGAGTGTTGGAAGTCCATTTTGTGATCTGAAGGTAAATAGTGCCAAAAAGTGTTTCTTACGCTCAATGGGCGCTATAAACCATTCTGGAGTGTTGTAAGTCCATTTCGTGATCTGAAGGTAAATAGTGCCGAAAAGTGTTTGTAAGGCTCAATGGGCGCTATAGAGCATTTGGGAGTGTTGTAAGTCAATTTCGTGATCTGACCGTGAAAAGTGCCGAAAAGTGTTTGTTAGGCTCAATGGGCGCTATAGAGCATTTGGGAGTGTTGTAAGTCAATTTTGTGATCTGACCGTGAAAAGTGCCAAAAAGTGTTTGTTAGGCTCAATGGGTGCTATAGACCATTTGGGAGTGTTGGAAGTCCATTTTGTGATCTGAAGGTAAATAGTGCCGAAAAGTGTTTGTTAGGCTCAATGGGCGCTATAGACCATTTGGGAGTGTTGTAAGTCAATTTCGTGATCTGACTGTGAAAAGTGCCGAAAAGTGTTTGTTAGGCTCAATGGGCTCTATAGACCATTTTGGAGTGTTGTTAGTCAATTTCGTGATCTGAAGGTAAATAGTGCCGAAAAGTGTTTGTTACGCTCAATGGGCGCTATAAACCATTTTGGAGTGTTGTAAGTCCATTTCGTGATCTGAAGGTAAATAGTGCCAAAAAGTGTTTGTTAGGCTCAATGGGCGCTTTAGAGCATTTGGGAGTGTTGTTAGTCAATTTCGTGATCTGACAGTGAAAAGTGCCCAAAAGTGTTTGTTAGGCTCAATGGGCGCTATAGAGCATTTGGGAGTGTTGTAAGTCAATTTTGTGATCTGACCGTGAAAAGTGCCAAAAAGTGTTTGTTAGGCTCAATGGGCGCTATAGAGCATTTGGGAGTATTGTAAGTCAATTTTGTGATCTGAAGGTAAATAGTGCCAAAAAGTGTTTCTTACGCTCAATGGGCGCTATAGAGCATTTTGGAGTGTTGTAAGTCCATTTCGTGATCTGAAGGTAAATAGTGCCGAAAAGTGTTTGTTAGGCTCAATGGGCGATATAGAGCATTTGGGAGTGTTGTAAGTCAATTTCGTGATCTGACGGTGAAAAGTGCCGAAAAGTGTTTGTTAGGCTCAATGGGCGCTATAGAGCATTTGGGAGTATTGTAAGTCAATTTCGTGATCTGAAGGTAAATAGTGCCGAAAAGTGTTTGTTACGCTCAATGGGCGCTATAAACCATTTTGGAGTGTTGTAAGTCCATTTCGTGATCTGAAGGTAAATAGTGCCAAAAAGTGTTTGTTAGGCTCAATGGGCGCTATAGAGCATTTGGGAGTGTTGTAAGTCAATTTTGTGATCTGACCGTTAAAAGTGCCAAAAAGTGTTTGTTAGGCTCAATGGGCGCTATAGAGCAGTTAGGAGTGTTGTTAGTCAATTTCGTGATCTTACGGTAAATAGTGCCGAAAAGTGTTTGTTAGGCTCAATGGGCGCTATAGAGCATTTGGGAGTGTTGTAAGTCAATTTCGTGATCTGACAGTGAAAAGTGCCGAAAAGTGTTTGTTAGGCTCAATGGGCGCTATAGAGCATTTGGGAGTGTTGTAAGTCAATTTTGTGATCTGACCGTGAAAAGTGCCAAAAAGTGTTTGTTAGGCTCAATGGGCGCTATAGAGCATTTGGGACTATTGTAAGTCAATTTCGTGATCTGAAGGTAAATAGTGCCGAAAAGTGTTTGTTAGGCTCAATGGGCGCTATAGAGCATTTGGGAGTGTTGTAAGTCAATTTCGTGATCTGAAGGTAAAAAGTGCCAAAAAGTGTTTCTTACGCTCAATGGGCGCTATAGAGCATTTTGGAGTGTTGTAAGTCCATTTCGTGATCTGAAGGTAAATAGTGCCGAAAAGTGTTTGTTAGGCTCAATGGGCGCTATAGAGCATTTGGGAGTATTGTAAGTCAATTTCGTGATCTGAAGGTAAAAAGTGCCAAAAAGTGTTTCTTACGCTCAATGGGCGCTATAGAGCATTTTGGAGTGTTGTAAGTCCATTTCGTGATCTGAAGGTCAATAGTGCCAAAAAGTGTTTGTTAGGCTCAATGGGCGCTATAGAGCATTTGGGAGTGTTGTTAGTCAATTTCGTGATCTGACAGTGAAAAGTGCCCAAAAGTGTTTGTTAGGCTCAATGGGCGCTATAGAGCATTTGGGAGTGTTGTAAGTCAATTTTGTGATCTGACCGTGAAAAGTGCCAAAAAGTGTTTGTTAGGCTCAATGGGCGCTATAGAGCATTTGGGAGTATTGTAAGTCAATTTTGTGATCTGAAGGTAAATAGTGCCAAAAAGTGTTTCTTACGCTCAATGGGCGCTATAGAGCATTTTGGAGTGTTGTAAGTCCATTTCGTGATCTGAAGGTAAATAGTGCCGAAAAGTGTTTGTTAGGCTCAATGGGCGATATAGAGCATTTGGGAGTGTTGTAAGTCAATTTCGTGATCTGACGGTGAAAAGTGCCGAAAAGTGTTTGTTAGGCTCAATGGGCGCTATAGAGCATTTGGGAGTATTGTAAGTCAATTTCGTGATCTGAAGGTAAAAAGTGCCGAAAAGTGTTTGTTAGGCTCAATGGGCGCTATAGACCATTTGGGAGTGTTGCAAGTCCATTTTGTGATCTGAAGGTAAATAGTGCCAAAAAGTGTTTCTTACGCTCAATGGGCGCTATAGAGCATTTTGGAGTGTTGTAAGTCCATTTCGTGATCTGAAGGTAAATAGTGCCGAAAAGTGTTTGTTTGGCTCAATGTGCGCTATAGAGCATTTGGGAGTGTTGTTAGTCAATTTCGTGATCTGAAGGTAAATAGTGCAGAAAAGTGTTTGTTAGGCTCAATGGGCGCTATAGACCATTTGGGAGTGTTGGAAGTCCATTTTGTGATCTGAAGGTATATAGTGCCAAAAAGTGTTTCTTACGCTCAATGGGCGCTATAGACCATTTGGGAGTGTTGGAAGTCCATTTTGTGATCTGAAGGTAAATAGTGCCAAAAAGTGTTTCTTACGCTCAATGGGCGCTATAAACCATTCTGGAGTGTTGTAAGTCCATTTCGTGATCTGAAGGTAAATAG
The DNA here is from genome assembly GCA_037893245.1 of Crossaster papposus. Classification (NCBI taxonomy): domain Eukaryota; kingdom Metazoa; phylum Echinodermata; class Asteroidea; order Velatida; family Solasteridae; genus Crossaster; species Crossaster papposus. Next base: position 26,906 of record JBAIAA010000100.1, read on the forward strand.
TGCCGAAAAGTGTTTGTAAGGCTCAATGGGCGCTATAGAGCATTTGGGAGTGTTGTAAGTCAATTTCGTGATCTGACCGTGAAAAGTGCCGAAAAGTGTTTGTTAGGCTCAATGGGCGCTATAGAGCATTTGGGAGTGTTGTAAGTCAATTTTGTGATCTGACCGTGAAAAGTGCCAAAAAGTGTTTGTTAGGCTCAATGGGCGCTATAGAGCATTTGGGAGTGTTGTTAGTCAATTTCGTGATCTTACGGTAAATAGTGCCGAAAAGTGTTTGTTAGGCTCAATGGGCGCTATAGAGCATTTGGGAGTGTTGTAAGTCAATTTCGTGATCTGACAGTGAAAAGTGCGGAAAAGTGTTTGTTAGGCTCAATGGGCGCTATAGAGCATTTGGGAGTGTTGTAAGTCAATTTTGTGATCTGACCGTGAAAAGTGCCAAAAAGTGTTTGTTAGGCTCAATGGGCGCTATAGAGCATTTGGGAGTATTGTAAGTCAATTTCGTGATCTGAAGGTAAAAAGTGCCAAAAAGTGTTTTTTACGCTCAATGGGCGCTATAGAGAATTTTGGAGTGTTGTAAGTCCATTTCGTGATCTGAAGGTAAATAGTGCCGAAAAGTGTTTGTTAGGCTCAATGGGCGCTATAGAGCATTTGGGAGTGTTGTTAGTCAATTTCGTGATCTGAAGGTAAATAGTGCCGAAAAGTGTTTGTTAGGCTCAATGGGCGCTATAGACCATTTGGGAGTATTGTAAGTCAATTTCGTGATCTGAAGGTAAATAGTGCCGAAAAGTGTTTGTTAGGCTCAATGGGCGCTATAGAGCATTTGGGAGTGTTGTAAGTCAATTTCGTGATCTGACGGTGAAAAGTGCCGAAAAGTGTTTGTTAGGCTCAATGGGCGCTATAGACCATTTTGGAGTGTTGTAAGTCCATTTCGTGATCTGAAGGTAAATAGTGCCAAAAAGTGTTTGTTAGGCTCAATTGGCGCTATAGAGCATTTTGGAGTGTTGTAAGTCAATTTCGTGATCTGAAGGTAAATAGTGCCGAAAAGTGTTTGTTAGGCTCAATGGGCGCTATAGACCATTTGGGAGTGTTGTAAGTCAATTTCGTGATCTGACGGTGAAAAGTGCCGAAAAGTGTTTGTTAGGCTAAATGGGCTCTATAGACCATTTTGGAGTGTTGTTAGTCAATTTTGTGATCTGAAGGTAAATAGTGCCGAAAAGTGTTTGTTACGCTCAATGGGCGCTATAAACCATTTTGGAGTGTTGTAAGTCCATTTCGTGATCTAAAGGTAAATAGTGCCAAAAAGTGTTTGTTAGGCTCAATGGGCGCTATAGAGCATTTGGGAGTGTTGTTAGTCAATTTCGTGATCTGACAGTGAAAAGTGCCGAAAAGTGTTTGTTAGGCTCAATGGGCGCTATAGAGCATTTGGGAGTGTTGTAAGTCAATTTTGTGATCTGACCGTGAAAAGATCCAAAAAGTGTTTGTTAGGCTCAATGGGCGCTATAGAGCATTTGGGAGTATTGTAAGTCAATTTCGTGATCTGAAGGTAAAAAGTGCCAAAAAGTGTTTCTTACGCCCAATGGGCGCTATAGAGCATTTTGGAGTGTTGTAAGTCCATTTCGTGATCTGAAGGTAAATAGTGCCGAAAAGTGTTTGTTAGGCTCAATGGGCGCTATAGAGCATTTGGGAGTGTTGTTAGTCAATTTCGTGATCTGAAGGTAAATAGTGCCGAAAAGTGTTTGTTAGGCTCAATGGGCTCTATAGACCATTTTGGAGTGTTGTTAGTCAATTTCGTGATCTGAAGGTAAATAGTGCCGAAAAGTGTTTGTTAGGCTCAATGGGCGCTATAGAGCATTTGGGAGTGTTGTAAGTCAATTTCGTGATCTGACGGTGAAAAGTGCCGAAAAGTGTTTGTTAGGCTCAATGGGCTCTATAGACCATTTTGGAGTGTTGTTAGTCAATTTCGTGATCTGAAGGTAAATAGTGCCGAAAAGTGTTTGTTACGCTCAATGGGCGCTATAAACCATTTTGGAGTGTTGTAAGTCCATTTCGTGATCTGAAGGTAAATAGTGCCAAAAAGTGTTTGTTAGGCTCAATGGGCGCTATAGAGCATTTGGGAGTGTTGTAAGTCAATTTTGTGATCTGACCGTTAAAAGTGCCAAAAAGTGTTTGTTAGGCTCAATGGGCGCTATAGAGCAGTTAGGAGTGTTGTTAGTCAATTTCGTGATCTTACGGTAAATAGTGCCGAAAAGTGTTTGTTAGGCTCAATGGGCGCTATAGAGCATTTGGGAGTGTTGTAAGTCAATTTCGTGATCTGACAGTGAAAAGTGCCGAAAAGTGTTTGTTAGGCTCAATGGGCGCTATAGAGCATTTGGGAGTGTTGTAAGTCAATTTTGTGATCTGACCGTGAAAAGTGCCAAAAAGTGTTTGTTAGGCTCAATGGGCGCTATAGAGCATTTGGGACTATTGTAAGTCAATTTCGTGATCTGAAGGTAAATAGTGCCGAAAAGTGTTTGTTAGGCTCAATGGGCGCTATAGAGCATTTGGGAGTGTTGTAAGTCAATTTCGTGATCTGAAGGTAAAAAGTGCCAAAAAGTGTTTCTTACGCTCAATGGGCGCTATAGAGCATTTTGGAGTGTTGTAAGTCCATTTCGTGATCTGAAGGTAAATAGTGCCGAAAAGTGTTTGTTAGGCTCAATGGGCGCTATAGAGCATTTGGGAGTATTGTAAGTCAATTTCGTGATCTGAAGGTAAAAAGTGCCAAAAAGTGTTTCTTACGCTCAATGGGCGCTATAGAGCATTTTGGAGTGTTGTAAGTCCATTTCGTGATCTGAAGGTCAATAGTGCCAAAAAGTGTTTGTTAGGCTCAATGGGCGCTATAGAGCATTTGGGAGTGTTGTTAGTCAATTTCGTGATCTGACAGTGAAAAGTGCCCAAAAGTGTTTGTTAGGCTCAATGGGCGCTATAGAGCATTTGGGAGTGTTGTAAGTCAATTTTGTGATCTGACCGTGAAAAGTGCCAAAAAGTGTTTGTTAGGCTCAATGGGCGCTATAGAGCATTTGGGAGTATTGTAAGTCAATTTTGTGATCTGAAGGTAAATAGTGCCAAAAAGTGTTTCTTACGCTCAATGGGCGCTATAGAGCATTTTGGAGTGTTGTAAGTCCATTTCGTGATCTGAAGGTAAATAGTGCCGAAAAGTGTTTGTTAGGCTCAATGGGCGATATAGAGCATTTGGGAGTGTTGTATGTCAATTTCGTGATCTGACGGTGAAAAGTGCCGAAAAGTGTTTGTTAGGCTCAATGGGCGCTATAGAGCATTTGGGAGTATTGTAAGTCAATTTCGTGATCTGAAGGTAAAAAGTGCCGAAAAGTGTTTGTTAGGCTCAATGGGCGCTATAGACCATTTGGGAGTGTTGCAAGTCCATTTTGTGATCTGAAGGTAAATAGTGCCAAAAAGTGTTTCTTACGCTCAATGGGCGCTATAGAGCATTTTGGAGTGTTGTAAGTCCATTTCGTGATCTGAAGGTAAATAGTGCCGAAAAGTGTTTGTTTGGCTCAATGTGCGCTATAGAGCATTTGGGAGTGTTGTTAGTCAATTTCGTGATCTGAAGGTAAATAGTGCAGAAAAGTGTTTGTTAGGCTCAATGGGCGCTATAGACCATTTGGGAGTGTTGGAAGTCCATTTTGTGATCTGAAGGTATATAGTGCCAAAAAGTGTTTCTTACGCTCAATGGGCGCTATAGACCATTTGGGAGTGTTGGAAGTCCATTTTGTGATCTGAAGGTAAATAGTGCCAAAAAGTGTTTCTTACGCTCAATGGGCGCTATAAACCATTCTGGAGTGTTGTAAGTCCATTTCGTGATCTGAAGGTAAATAGTGCCGAAAAGTGTTTGTAAGGCTCAATGGGCGCTATAGAGCATTTGGGAGTGTTGTAAGTCAATTTCGTGATCTGACCGTGAAAAGTGCCGAAAAGTGTTTGTTAGGCTCAATGGGCGCTATAGAGCATTTGGGAGTGTTGTAAGTCAATTTTGTGATCTGACCGTGAAAAGTGCCAAAAAGTGTTTGTTAGGCTCAATGGGCGCTATAGAGCATTTGGGAGTGTTGTTAGTCAATTTCGTGATCTTACGGTAAATAGTGCCGAAAAGTGTTTGTTAGGCTCAATGGGCGCTATAGAGCATTTGGGAGTGTTGTAAGTCAATTTCGTGATCTGACAGTGAAAAGTGCGGAAAAGTGTTTGTTAGGCTCAATGGGCGCTATAGAGCATTTGGGAGTGTTGTAAGTCAATTTTGTGATCTGACCGTGAAAAGTGCCAAAAAGTGTTTGTTAGGCTCAATGGGCGCTATAGAGCATTTGGGAGTATTGTAAGTCAATTTCGTGATCTGAAGGTAAAAAGTGCCAAAAAGTGTTTTTTACGCTCAATGGGCGCTATAGAGAATTTTGGAGTGTTGTAAGTCCATTTCGTGATCTGAAGGTAAATAGTGCCGAAAAGTGTTTGTTAGGCTCAATGGGCGCTATAGAGCATTTGGGAGTGTTGTTAGTCAATTTCGTGATCTGAAGGTAAATAGTGCCGAAAAGTGTTTGTTAGGCTCAATGGGCGCTATAGACCATTTGGGAGTATTGTAAGTCAATTTCGTGATCTGAAGGTAAATAGTGCCGAAAAGTGTTTGTTAGGCTCAATGGGCGCTATAGAGCATTTGGGAGTGTTGTAAGTCAATTTCGTGATCTGACGGTGAAAAGTGCCGAAAAGTGTTTGTTAGGCTCAATGGGCGCTATAGACCATTTTGGAGTGTTGTAAGTCCATTTCGTGATCTGAAGGTAAATAGTGCCAAAAAGTGTTTGTTAGGCTCAATTGGCGCTATAGAGCATTTTGGAGTGTTGTAAGTCAATTTCGTGATCTGAAGGTAAATAGTGCCGAAAAGTGTTTGTTAGGCTCAATGGGCGCTATAGACCATTTGGGAGTGTTGTAAGTCAATTTCGTGATCTGACGGTGAAAAGTGCCGAAAAGTGTTTGTTAGGCTAAATGGGCTCTATAGACCATTTTGGAGTGTTGTTAGTCAATTTGGTGATCTGAAGGTAAATAGTGCCGAAAAGTGTTTGTTACGCTCAATGGGCGCTATAAACCATTTTGGAGTGTTGTAAGTCCATTTCGTGATCTGAAGGTAAATAGTGCCAAAAAGTGTTTGTTAGGCTCAATGGGCGCTATAGAGCATTTGGGAGTGTTGTTAGTCAATTTCGTGATCTGACAGTGAAAAGTGCCGAAAAGTGTTTGTTAGGCTCAATGGGCGCTATAGAGCATTTGGGAGTGTTGTAAGTCAATTTTGTGATCTGACCGTGAAAAGATCCAAAAAGTGTTTGTTAGGCTCAATGGGCGCTATAGAGCATTTGGGAGTATTGTAAGTCAATTTCGTGATCTGAAGGTAAAAAGTGCCAAAAAGTGTTTCTTACGCCCAATGGGCGCTATAGAGCATTTTGGAGTGTTGTAAGTCCATTTCGTGATCTGAAGGTAAATAGTGCCGAAAAGTGTTTGTTAGGCTCAATGGGCGCTATAGAGCATTTGGGAGTGTTGTTAGTCAATTTCGTGATCTGAAGGTAAATAGTGCCGAAAAGTGTTTGTTAGGCTCAATGGGCTCTATAGACCATTTTGGAGTGTTGTTAGTCAATTTCGTGATCTGAAGGTAAATAGTGCCGAAAAGTGTTTGTTAGGCTCAATGGGCGCTATAGAGCATTTGGGAGTGTTGTAAGTCAATTTCGTGATCTGACGGTGAAAAGTGCCGAAAAGTGTTTGTTAGGCTCAATGGGCTCTATAGACCATTTTGGAGTGTTGTTAGTCAATTTCGTGATCTGAAGGTAAATAGTGCCGAAAAGTGTTTGTTACGCTCAATGGGCGCTATAAACCATTTTGGAGTGTTGTAAGTCCATTTCGTGATCTGAAGGTAAATAGTGCCAAAAAGTGTTTGTTAGGCTCAATGGGCGCTATAGAGCATTTTGGAGTGTTGTAAGTCCATTTCGTGATCTGAAGGTAAATAGTGCCGAAAAGTGTTTGTTAGGCTCAATGGGCGCTATAGAGCATTTGGGAGTGTTGTTAGTCAATTTCGTGATCTGAAGGTAAATAGTGTCGAAAAGTGTTTGTTAGGCTCAATGGGCGCTATAGACCATTTGGGAGTGTTGTAAGTCAATTTCGTGATCTGACTGTGAAAAGTGGCGAAAAGTGTTTGTTACGCTCAATGGGCGCTATAAACCATTTTGGAGTGTTGTAAGTCCATTTCGTGATCTGAAGGTAAATAGTGCCAAAAAGTGTTTGTTAGGCTCAATGGGCGCTATAGAGCATTTGGGAGTGTTGTTAGTCAATTTCGTGATCTGACAGTGAAAAGTGCCCAAAAGTGTTTGTTAGGCTCAATGGGCGCTATAGAGCATTTGGGAGTGTTGTAAGTCAATTTTGTGATCTGACCGTGAAAAGTGCCAAAAAGTGTTTGTTAGGCTCAATGGGCGCTATAGAGCATTTGGGAGTATTGTAAGTCAATTTTGTGATCTGAAGGTAAATAGTGCCAAAAAGTGTTTCTTACGCTCAATGGGCGCTATAGAGCATTTTGGAGTGTCGTAAGTTCATTTCGTGATCTGAAGGTAAATAGTGCCGAAAAGTGTTTGTTAGGCTCAATGGGCGATATAGAGCATTTGGGAGTGTTGTAAGTCAATTTCGTGATCTGACGGTGAAAAGTGCCGAAAAGTGTTTGTTAGGCTCAATGGGCGCTATAGAGCATTTGGGAGTATTGTAAGTCAATTTCGTGATCTGAAGGTAAAAAGTGCCGAAAGTGTTTGTTAGGCTCAATGGGCGCTATAGACCATTTGGGAGTGTTGGAAGTCCATTTTGTGATCTGAAGGTAAATAGTGCCAAAAAGTGTTTCTTACGCTCAATGGGCGCTATAGAGCATTTTGGAGTGTTGTAAGTCCATTTCGTGATCTGAAGGTAAATAGTGCCGAAAAGTGTTTGTTTGGCTCAATGTGCGCTATAGAGCATTTGGGAGTGTTGTTAGTCAATTTCGTGACCTGAAGGTAAATAGTGCAGAAAAGTGTTTGTTAGGCTCAATGGGCGCTATAGACCATTTGGGAGTGTTGGAAGTCCATTTTGTGATCTGAAGGTATATAGTGCCAAAAAGTGTTTCTTACGCTCAATGGGCGCTATAGACCATTTGGGAGTGTTGGAAGTCCATTTTGTGATCTGAAGGTAAATAGTGCCAAAAAGTGTTTCTTACGCTCAATGGGCGCTATAAACCATTCTGGAGTGTTGTAAGTCCATTTCGTGATCTGAAGGTAAATAGTGCCGAAAAGTGTTTGTAAGGCTCAATGGGCGCTATAGAGCATTTGGGAGTGTTGTTAGTCAATTTCGTGATCTTACGGTAAATAGTGCCGAAAAGTGTTTGTTAGGCTCAATGGGCGCTATAGAGCATTTGGGAGTGTTGTAAGTCAATTTCGTGATCTGACAGTGAAAAGTGCGGAAAAGTGTTTGTTAGGCTCAATGGGCGCTATAGAGCATTTGGGAGTGTTGTAAGTCAATTTTGTGATCTGACCGTGAAAAGTGCCAAAAAGTGTTTGTTAGGCTCAATGGGCGCTATAGAGCATTTGGGAGTATTGTAAGTCAATTTCGTGATCTGAAGGTAAAAAGTGCCAAAAAGTGTTTCTTACGCTCAATGGGCGCTATAGAGCATTTTGGAGTGTTGTAAGTCCATTTCGTGATCTGAAGGTAAATAGTGCCGAAAAGTGTTTGTTAGGCTCAATGGGCGCTATAGAGCATTTGGGAGTGTTGTTAGTCAATTTCGTGATCTGAAGGTAAATAGTGCCGAAAAGTGTTTGTTAGGCTCAATGGGCGCTATAGACCATTTGGGAGTATTGTAAGTCAATTTCGTGATCTGAAGGTAAATAGTGCCGAAAAGTGTTTGTTAGGCTCAATAGGCGCTATAGAGCATTTGGGAGTGTTGTAAGTCAATTTTGTGATCTGACCGTGAAAAGTGCCAAAAAGTGTTTGTTAGGCTCAATGGGCGCTATAGAGCAGTTGGGAGTGTTGTTAGTCAATTTCGTGATCTTACGGTAAATAGTGCCGAAAAGTGTTTGTTAGGCTCAATGGGCGCTATAGAGCATTTGGGAGTGTTGTAAGTCAATTTCGTGATCTGAAGGTAAATAGTGCCGAAAAGTGTTTGTTACGCTCAATGGGCGCTATAAACCATTTTGGAGTGTTGTAAGTCCATTTCGTGATCTGAAGGTAAATAGTGCCAAAAAGTGTTTGTTAGGCTCAATGGGCGCTATAGAGCATTTGGGAGTGTTGTAAGTCAATTTTGTGATCTGACCGTTAAAAGTGCCAAAAAGTGTTTGTTAGGCTCAATGGGCGCTATAGAGCAGTTGGGAGTGTTGTTAGTCAATTTCGTGATCTTACGGTAAATAGTGCCGAAAAGTGTTTGTTAGGCTCAATGGGCGCTATAGAGCATTTGGGAGTGTTGTAAGTCAATTTCGTGATCTGACAGTGAAAAGTGCCGAAAAGTGTTTGTTAGGCTCAATGGGCGCTATAGAGCATTTGGGAGTGTTGTAAGTCAATTTTGTGATCTGACCGTGAAAAGTGCCAAAAAGTGTTTGTGAGGCTCAATGGGCGCTATAGAGCATTTGGGAGTATTGTAAGTCAATTTCGTGATCTGAAGGTAAATAGTGCCGAAAAGTGTTTGTTAGGCTCAATGGGCGCTATAGAGCATTTGGGAGTGTTGTAAGTCAATTTCGTGATCTGAAGGTAAAAAGTGCCAAAAAGTGTTTCTTACGCTCAATGGGCGCTATAGAGCATTTTGGAGTGTTGTAAGTCCATTTCGTGATCTGAAGGTAAATAGTGCCGAAAAGTGTTTGTTAGGCTCAATGGGCGCTATAGAGCATTTGGGAGTATTGTAAGTCAATTTCGTGATCTGAAGGTAAAAAGTGCCAAAAAGTGTTTCTTACGCTCAATGGGCGCTATAGAGCATTTTGGAGTGTTGTAAGTCCATTTCGTGATCTGAAGGTAAATAGTGCCGAAAAGTGTTTGTTAGGCTCAATGGGCGCTATAAACCATTCTGGAGTGTTGTAAGTCCATTTCGTGATCTGAAGGTAAATAGTGCCGAAAAGTGTTTGTTAGGCTCAATGGGCGCTATAGAGCATTTGGGAGTGTTGTAAGTCAATTTCGTGATCTGACGTCGAAAAGTGCCGAAAAGTGTTTGTTAGGCTCAATGGGCTCTATAGACCATTTTGGAGTGTTGTTAGTCAATTTCGTGATCTGAAGGTAAATAGTGCCGAAAAGTGTTTGTTACGCTCAATGGGCGCTATAAACCATTTTGGAGTGTTGTAAGTCCATTTCGTGATCTGAAGGTAAATAGTGCCAAAAAGTGTTTGTTAGGCTCAATGGGCGCTATAGAGCATTTTGGAGTGTTGTAAGTCCATTTCGTGATCTGAAGGTAAATAGTGCCGAAAAGTGTTTGTTACGCTCAATGGGCGCTATAAACCATTTTGGAGTGTTGTAAGTCCATTTCGTGATCTGAAGGTAAATAGTGCCAAAAAGTGTTTGTTAGGCTCAATGGGCGATATAGAGCATTTGGGAGTGTTGTTAGTCAATTTCGTGATCTTACGGTAAATAGTGCCGAAAAGTGTTTGTTAGGCTCAATGGGCGCTATAGAGCATTTGGGAGTGTTGTAAGTCAATTTTGTGATCTGACCGTGAAAAGTGCCAAAAAGTGTTTGTTAGGCTCAATGGGCGCTATAGAGCATTTGGGAGTATTGTAAGTCAATTTTGTGATCTGAAGGTAAATAGTGCCAAAAAGTGTTTCTTACGCTCAATGGGCGCTATAGAGCATTTTGGAGTGTTGTAAGTCCATTTCGTGATCTGAAGGTAAATAGTGCCGAAAAGTGTTTGTTAGGCTCAATGGGCGATATAGAGCATTTGGGAGTGTTGTAAGTCAATTTCGTGATCTGACGGTGAAAAGTGCCGAAAAGTGTTTGTTAGGCTCAATGGGCGCTATAGAGCATTTGGGAGTATTGTAAGTCAATTTCGTGATCTGAAGGTAAATAGTGCCGAAAAGTGTTTGTTACGCTCAATGGGCGCTATAAACCATTTTGGAGTGTTGTAAGTCCATTTCGTGATCTGAAGGTAAATAGTGCCAAAAAGTGTTTGTTAGGCTCAATGGGCGCTATAGAGCATTTGGGAGTGTTGTAAGTCAATTTTGTGATCTGACCGTTAAAAGTGCCAAAAAGTGTTTGTTAGGCTCAATGGGCGCTATAGAGCAGTTGGGAGTGTTGTTAGTCAATTTCGTGATCTTACGGTAAATAGTGCCGAAAAGTGTTTGTTAGGCTCAATGGGCGCTATAGAGCATTTGGGAGTGTTGTAAGTCAATTTCGTGATCTGACAGTGAAAAGTGCCGAAAAGTGTTTGTTAGGCTCAATGGGCGCTATAGAGCATTTGGGAGTGTTGTAAGTCAATTTCGTGATCTGACAGTGAAAAGTGCCGAAAAGTGTTTGTGAGGCTCAATGGGCGCTATAGAGCATTTGGGAGTATTGTAAGTCAATTTCGTGATCTGAAGGTAAATAGTGCCGAAAAGTGTTTGTTAGGCTCAATGGGCGCTATAGAGCATTTGGGAGTGTTGTAAGTCAATTTCGTGATCTGAAGGTAAAAAGTGCCAAAAAGTGTTTCTTACGCTCAATGGGCGCTATAGAGCATTTTGGAGTGTTGTAAGTCCATTTCGTGATCTGAAGGTAAATAGTGCCGAAAAGTGTTTGTTAGGCTCAATGGGCGCTATAGAGCATTTGGGAGTATTGTAAGTCAATTTCGTGATCTGAAGGTAAAAAGTGCCAAAAAGTGTTTCTTACGCTCAATGGGCGCTATAGAGCATTTTGGAGTGTTGTAAGTCCATTTCGTGATCTGAAGGTAAATAGTGCCGAAAAGTGTTTGTTAGGCTCAATGGGCGCTATAAACCATTCTGGAGTGTTGTAAGTCCATTTCGTGATCTGAAGGTAAATAGTGCCGAAAAGTGTTTGTTAGGCTCAATGGGCGCTATAGAGCATTTGGGAGTGTTGTAAGTCAATTTCGTGATCTGACGTCGAAAAGTGCCGAAAAGTGTTTGTTAGGCTCAATGGGCTCTATAGACCATTTTGGAGTGTTGTTAGTCAATTTCGTGATCTGAAGGTAAATAGTGCCGAAAAGTGTTTGTTACGCTCAATGGGCGCTATAAACCATTTTGGAGTGTTGTAAGTCCATTTCGTGATCTGAAGGTAAATAGTGCCAAAAAGTGTTTGTTAGGCTCAATGGGCGCTATAGAGCATTTTGGAGTGTTGTAAGTCCATTTCGTGATCTGAAGGTAAATAGTGCCGAAAAGTGTTTGTTACGCTCAATGGGCGCTATAAACCATTTTGGAGTGTTGTAAGTCCATTTCGTGATCTGAAGGTAAATAGTGCCAAAAAGTGTTTGTTAGGCTCAATGGGCGCTATAGAGCATAGAGCATTTTGGAGTGTCCATAGTCCATTTCGTGATCTGAAGGTAAATAGTGCCGAAAAGTGTTTGTTAGGCTCAATGGGCGCTATAGACCATTTGGGAGTGTTGTAAGTCAATTTCGTGATCTGACTGTGAAAAGTGCCGAAAAGTGTTTGTTAGGCTCAATGGGCTCTATAGACCATTTTGGAGTGTTGTTAGTCAATTTCGTGATCTGAAGGTAAATAGTGCCGAAAAGTGTTTGTTAGGCTCAATGGGCGCTATAAACCATTTTGGAGTGTTGTAAGTCCATTTCGTGATCTGAAGGTAAATAGTGCCAAAAAGTGTTTGTTAGGCTCAATGGGCGCTATAGAGCATTTGGGAGTGTTGTAAGTCAATTTCGTGATCTGACTGTGAAAAGTGCCGAAAAGTGTTTGTTAGGCTCAATGGGCTCTATAGACCATTTTGGAGTGTTGTTAGTCAATTTCGTGATCTGAAGGTAAATAGTGCCGAAAAGTGTTTGTTACGCTCAATGGGCGCTATAAACCATTTTTGAGTGTTGTAAGTCCATTTCGTGATCTGAAGGTCAATAGTGCCAAAAAGTGTTTGTTAGGCTCAATGGGCGCTATAGAGCATTTGGGAGTGTTGTTAGTCAATTTCGTGATCTGACAGTGAAAAGTGCCCAAAAGTGTTTGTTAGGCTCAATGGGCGCTATAGAGCATTTGGGAGTGTTGTAAGTCAATTTTGTGATCTGACCGTGAAAAGTGCCAAAAAGTGTTTGTTAGGCTCAATGGGCGCTATAGAGCATTTGGGAGTATTGTAAGTCAATTTTGTGATCTGAAGGTAAATAGTGCCAAAAAGTGTTTCTTACGCTCAATGGGCGCTATAGAGCATTTTGGAGTGTTGTAAGTCCATTTCGTGATCTGAAGGTAAATAGTGCCGAAAAGTGTTTGTTAGGCTCAATGGGCGCTATAGAGCATTTGGGAGTATTGTAAGTCAATTTCGTGATCTGAAGGTAAAAAGTGCCGAAAAGTGTTTGTTAGGCTCAATGGGCGCTATAGACCATTTGGGAGTGTTGCAAGTCCATTTTGTGATCTGAAGGTAAATAGTGCCAAAAAGTGTTTTCTTACGCTCAATGGGCGCTATAGAGCATTTTGGAGTGTTGTAAGTCCATTTCGTGATCTGAAGGTAAATAGTGCCGAAAAGTGTTTGTTTGGCTCAATGTGCGCTATAGAGCATTTGGGAGTGTTGTTAGTCAATTTCGTGATCTGAAGGTAAATAGTGCAGAAAAGTGTTTGTTAGGCTCAATGGGCGCTATAGACCATTTGGGAGTGTTGGAAGTCCATTTTGTGATCTGAAGGTATATAGTGCCAAAAAGTGTTTCTTACGCTCAATGGGCGCTATAGACCATTTGGGAGTGTTGGAAGTCCATTTTGTGATCTGAAGGTAAATAGTGCCAAAAAGTGTTTCTTACGCTCAATGGGCGCTATAAACCATTCTGGAGTGTTGTAAGTCCATTTCGTGATCTGAAGGTAAATAGTGCCGAAAAGTGTTTGTAAGGCTCAATGGGCGCTATAGAGCATTTGGGAGTGTTGTAAGTCAATTTCGTGATCTGACCGTGAAAAGTGCCGAAAAGTGTTTGTTAGGCTCAATGGGCGCTATAGAGCATTTGGGAGTGTTGTAAGTCAATTTTGTGATCTGACCGTGAAAAGTGCCAAAAAGTGTTTGTTAGGCTCAATGGGCGCTATAGAGCATTTGGGAGTGTTGTTAGTCAATTTCGTGATCTTACGGTAAATAGTGCCGAAAAGTGTTTGTTAGGCTCAATGGGCGCTATAGAGCATTTGGGAGTGTTGTAAGTCAATTTCGTGATCTGACAGTGAAAAGTGCGGAAAAGTGTTTGTTAGGCTCAATGGGCGCTATAGAGCATTTGGGAGTGTTGTAAGTCAATTTTGTGATCTGACCGTGAAAAGTGCCAAAAAGTGTTTGTTAGGCTCAATGGGCGCTATAGAGCATTTGGGAGTATTGTAAGTCAATTTCGTGATCTGAAGGTAAAAAGTGCCAAAAAGTGTTTTTTACGCTCAATGGGCGCTATAGAGAATTTTGGAGTGTTGTAAGTCCATTTCGTAATCTGAAGGTAAATAGTGCCGAAAAGTGTTTGTTAGGCTCAATGGGCGCTATAGAGCATTTGGGAGTGTTGTTAGTCAATTTCGTGATCTGAAGGTAAATAGTGCCGAAAAGTGTTTGTTAGGCTCAATGGGCGCTATAGACCATTTGGGAGTATTGTAAGTCAATTTCGTGATCTGAAGGTAAATAGTGCCGAAAAGTGTTTGTTAGGCTCAATGGGCGCTATAGAGCATTTGGGAGTGTTGTAAGTCAATTTCGTGATCTGACGGTGAAAAGTGCCGAAAAGTGTTTGTTAGGCTCAATGGGCGCTATAGACCATTTTGGAGTGTTGTTAGTCAATTTCGTGATCTGAAGGTAAATAGTGCCGAAAAGTGTTTGTTACGCTCAATGGGCGCTATAAACCATTTTGGAGTGTTGTAAGTCCATTTCGTGATCTGAAGGTAAATAGTGCCAAAAAGTGTTTGTTAGGCTCAATGGGCGCTATAGACCATTTGGGAGTATTGTAAGTCAATTTCGTGATCTGAAGGTAAATAGTGCCGAAAAGTGTTTGTTAGGCTCAATGGGCGCTATAGAGCATTTGGGAGTGTTGTTAGTCAATTTCGTGATCTGAAGGTAAATAGTGCCGAAAAGTGTTTGTTAGGCTCAATGGGCGCTATAGACCATTTGGGAGTGTTGTAAGTCAATTTCGTGATCTGACTGTGAAAAGTGCCGAAAAGTGTTTGTTAGGCTCAATGGGCTCTATAGACCATTTTGGAGTGTTGTTAGTCAATTTCGTGATCTGAAGGTAAATAGTGCCGAAAAGTGTTTGTTACGCTCAATGGGCGCTATAAACCATTTTGGAGTGTTGTAAGTCCATTTCGTGATCTGAAGGTAAATAGTGCCAAAAAGTGTTTGTTAGGCTCAATGGGCGCTATAGAGCATTTGGGAGTGTTGTAAGTCAATTTTGTGATCTGACCGTGAAAAGTGCCAAAAAGTGTTTGTTAGGCTCAATGGGCGCTATAGAGCAGTTGGGAGTGTTGTTAGTCAATTTCGTGATCTTACGGTAAATAGTGCCGAAAAGTGTTTGTTTGGCTCAATGTGCGCTATAGAGCATTTGGGAGTGTTGTTAGTCAATTTCGTGATCTGAAGGTAAATAGTGCAGAAAAGTGTTTGTTAGGCTCAATGGGCGCTATAGACCATTTGGGAGTGTTGGAAGTCCATTTTGTGATCTGAAGGTATATAGTGCCAAAAAGTGTTTCTTACGCTCAATGGGCGCTATAGACCATTTGGGAGTGTTGGAAGTCCATTTTGTGATCTGAAGGTAAATAGTGCCAAAAAGTGTTTCTTACGCTCAATGGGCGCTATAAACCATTCTGGAGTGTTGTAAGTCCATTTCGTGATCTGAAGGTAAATAGTGCCGAAAAGTGTTTGTAAGGCTCAATGGGCGCTATAGAGCATTTGGGAGTGTTGTAAGTCAATTTCGTGATCTGACCGTGAAAAGTGCCGAAAAGTGTTTGTTAGGCTCAATGGGCGCTATAGAGCATTTGGGAGTGTTGTAAGTCAATTTTGTGATCTGACCGTGAAAAGTGCCAAAAAGTGTTTGTTAGGCTCAATGGGCGCTATAGAGCATTTGGGAGTGTTGTTAGTCAATTTCGTGATCTTACGGTAAATAGTGCCGAAAAGTGTTTGTTAGGCTCAATGGGCGCTATAGAGCATTTGGGAGTGTTGTAAGTCAATTTCGTGATCTGACAGTGAAAAGTGCGGAAAAGTGTTTGTTAGGCTCAATGGGCGCTATAGAGCATTTGGGAGTGTTGTAAGTCAATTTTGTGATCTGACCGTGAAAAGTGCCAAAAAGTGTTTGTTAGGCTCAATGGGCGCTATAGAGCATTTGGGAGTATTGTAAGTCAATTTCGTGATCTGAAGGTAAAAAGTGCCAAAAAGTGTTTTTTACGCTCAATGGGCGCTATAGAGAATTTTGGAGTGTTGTAAGTCCATTTCGTAATCTGAAGGTAAATAGTGCCGAAAAGTGTTTGTTAGGCTCAATGGGCGCTATAGAGCATTTGGGAGTGTTGTTAGTCAATTTCGTGATCTGAAGGTAAATAGTGCCGAAAAGTGTTTGTTAGGCTCAATGGGCGCTATAGACCATTTGGGAGTATTGTAAGTCAATTTCGTGATCTGAAGGTAAATAGTGCCGAAAAGTGTTTGTTAGGCTCAATGGGCGCTATAGAGCATTTGGGAGTGTTGTAAGTCAATTTCGTGATCTGACGGTGAAAAGTGCCGAAAAGTGTTTGTTAGGCTCAATGGGCGCTATAGACCATTTTGGAGTGTTGTTAGTCAATTTCGTGATCTGAAGGTAAATAGTGCCGAAAAGTGTTTGTTAGGCTCAATGGGCGCTATAAACCATTTTGGAGTGTTGTAAGTCCATTTCGTGATCTGAAGGTAAATAGTGCCAAAAAGTGTTTGTTAGGCTCAATGGGCGCTATAGACCATTTGGGAGTATTGTAAGTCAATTTCGTGATCTGAAGGTAAATAGTGCCGAAAAGTGTTTGTTAGGCTCAATGGGCGCTATAGAGCATTTGGGAGTGTTGTTAGTCAATTTCGTGATCTGAAGGTAAATAGTGCCGAAAAGTGTTTGTTAGGCTCAATGGGCGCTATAGACCATTTGGGAGTGTTGTAAGTCAATTTCGTGATCTGACTGTGAAAAGTGCCGAAAAGTGTTTGTTAGGCTCAATGGGCTCTATAGACCATTTTGGAGTGTTGTTAGTCAATTTCGTGATCTGAAGGTAAATAGTGCCGAAAAGTGTTTGTTACGCTCAATGGGCGCTATAAACCATTTTGGAGTGTTGTAAGTCCATTTCGTGATCTGAAGGTAAATAGTGCCAAAAAGTGTTTGTTAGGCTCAATGGGCGCTATAGAGCATTTGGGAGTGTTGTAAGTCAATTTTGTGATCTGACCGTGAAAAGTGCCAAAAAGTGTTTGTTAGGCTCAATGGGCGCTATAGAGCAGTTGGGAGTGTTGTTAGTCAATTTCGTGATCTTACGGTAAATAGTGCCGAAAAGTGTTTGTTTGGCTCAATGTGCGCTATAGAGCATTTGGGAGTGTTGTTAGTCAATTTCGTGATCTGAAGGTAAATAGTGCAGAAAAGTGTTTGTTAGGCTCAATGGGCGCTATAGACCATTTGGGAGTGTTGGAAGTCCATTTTGTGATCTGAAGGTATATAGTGCCAAAAAGTGTTTCTTACGCTCAATGGGCGCTATAGACCATTTGGGAGTGTTGGAAGTCCATTTTGTGATCTGAAGGTAAATAGTGCCAAAAAGTGTTTCTTACGCTCAATGGGCGCTATAAACCATTCTGGAGTGTTGTAAGTCCATTTCGTGATCTGAAGGTAAATAGTGCCGAAAAGTGTTTGTAAGGCTCAATGGGCGCTATAGAGCATTTGGGAGTGTTGTAAGTCAATTTCGTGATCTGACCGTGAAAAGTGCCGAAAAGTGTTTGTTAGGCTCAATGGGCGCTATAGAGCATTTGGGAGTGTTGTAAGTCAATTTTGTGATCTGACCGTGAAAAGTGCCAAAAAGTGTTTGTTAGGCTCAATGGGCGCTATAGAGCATTTGGGAGTGTTGTTAGTCAATTTCGTGATCTTACGGTAAATAGTGCCGAAAAGTGTTTGTTAGGCTCAATGGGCGCTATAGAGCATTTGGGAGTGTTGTAAGTCAATTTCGTGATCTGACAGTGAAAAGTGCGGAAAAGTGTTTGTTAGGCTCAATGGGCGCTATAGAGCATTTGGGAGTGTTGTAAGTCAATTTTGTGATCTGACCGTGAAAAGTGCCAAAAAGTGTTTGTTAGGCTCAATGGGCGCTATAGAGAATTTTGGAGTGTTGTAAGTCCATTTCGTAATCTGAAGGTAAATAGTGCCGAAAAGTGTTTGTTAGGCTCAATGGGCGCTATAGAGCATTTGGGAGTGTTGTTAGTCAATTTCGTGATCTGAAGGTAAATAGTGCCGAAAAGTGTTTGTTAGGCTCAATGGGCGCTATAGACCATTTGGGAGTATTGTAAGTCAATTTCGTGATCTGAAGGTAAATAGTGCCGAAAAGTGTTTGTTAGGCTCAATGGGCGCTATAGAGCATTTGGGAGTGTTGTAAGTCAATTTCGTGATCTGACGGTGAAAAGTGCCGAAAAGTGTTTGGTTAGGCTCAATGGGCGCTATAGACCATTTTGGAGTGTTGTTAGTCAATTTCGTGATCTGAAGGTAAATAGTGCCGAAAAGTGTTTGTTACGCTCAATGGGCGCTATAAACCATTTTGGAGTGTTGTAAGTCCATTTCGTGATCTGAAGGTAAATAGTGCCAAAAAGTGTTTGTTAGGCTCAATGGGCGCTATAGACCATTTGGGAGTATTGTAAGTCAATTTCGTGATCTGAAGGTAAATAGTGCCGAAAAGTGTTTGTTAGGCTCAATGGGCGCTATAGAGCATTTGGGAGTGTTGTTAGTCAATTTCGTGATCTGAAGGTAAATAGTGCCGAAAAGTGTTTGTTAGGCTCAATGGGCGCTATAGACCATTTGGGAGTGTTGTAAGTCAATTTCGTGATCTGACTGTGAAAAGTGCCGAAAAGTGTTTGTTAGGCTCAATGGGCTCTATAGACCATTTTGGAGTGTTGTTAGTCAATTTCGTGATCTGAAGGTAAATAGTGCCGAAAAGTGTTTGTTACGCTCAATGGGCGCTATAAACCATTTTGGAGTGTTGTAAGTCCATTTCGTGATCTGAAGGTAAATAGTGCCAAAAAGTGTTTGTTAGGCTCAATGGGCGCTATAGAGCATTTGGGAGTGTTGTAA
Organism: Crossaster papposus; assembly: GCA_037893245.1. Classification (NCBI taxonomy): domain Eukaryota; kingdom Metazoa; phylum Echinodermata; class Asteroidea; order Velatida; family Solasteridae; genus Crossaster; species Crossaster papposus. Next base: position 45,290 of record JBAIAA010000100.1, read on the forward strand.
GTCAATTTTGTGATCTGACCGTGAAAAGTGCCAAAAAGTGTTTGTTAGGCTCAATGGGCGCTATAGAGCAGTTGGGAGTGTTGTTAGTCAATTTCGTGATCTTACGGTAAATAGTGCCGAAAAGTGTTTGTTAGGCTCAATGGGCGCTATAGAGCATTTGGGAGTGTTGTAAGTCAATTTCGTGATCTGACAGTGAAAAGTGCCGAAAAGTGTTTGTTAGGCTCAATGGGCGCTATAGAGCATTTGGGAGTGTTGTAAGTCAATTTTGTGATCTGACCGTGAAAAGTGCCAAAAAGTGTTTGTTAGGCTCAATGGGCGCTATAGAGCATTTGGGAGTATTGTAAGTCAATTTCGTGATCTGAAGGTAAATAGTGCCGAAAAGTGTTTGTTAGGCTCAATGGGCGCTATAGAGCATTTTGGAGTGTTGTAAGTCCATTTCGAGATCTGAAGGTAAATAGTGCCGAAAAGTGTTTGTTAGGCTCAATGGGCGCTATAGACCATTTGGGAGTGTTGGAAGTCCATTTTGTGATCTGAAGGTAAATAGTGCCAAAAAGTGTTTCTTACGCTCAATGGGCGCTATAAACCATTCTGGAGTGTTGTAAGTCCATTTCGTGATCTGAAGGTAAATAGTGCCGAAAAGTGTTTGTTAGGCTCAATGGGCTCTATAGACCATTTTGGAGTGTTGTTAGTCAATTTCGTGATCTGAAGGTAAATAGTGCCGAAAAGTGTTTGTTACGCTCAATGGGCGCTATAAACCATTTTGGAGTGTTGTAAGTCCATTTCGTGATCTGAAGGTAAATAGTGCCAAAAAGTGTTTGTTAGGCTCAATGGGCGCTATAGAGCATTTTGGAGTGTTGTAAGTCCATTTCGTGATCTGAAGGTAAATAGTGCCGAAAAGTGTTTGTTAGGCTCAATGGGCGCTATAGAGCATTTGGGAGTGTTGTTAGTCAATTTCGTGATCTGAAGGTAAATAGTGCCGAAAAGTGTTTGTTAGGCTCAATGGGCGCTATAGAGCATTTGGGAGTGTTGTAAGTCAATTTTGTGATCTGACCGTGAAAAGTGCCAAAAAGTGTTTGTTAGGCTCAATGGGCGCTATAGAGCAGTTGGGAGTGTTGTTAGTCGATTTCGTGATCTTACGGTAAATAGAGCCGAAAAGTGTTTGTTAGGCTTAATGGGCGCTATAGAGCATTTGGGAGTGTTGTAAGTCAATTTCGTGATCTGACAGTGAAAAGTGCCGAAAAGTGTTTGTTAGGCTCAATGGGCTCTATAGACCATTTTGGAGTGTTGTTAGTCAATTTCGTGATCTGAAGGTAAATAGTGCCGAAAAGTGTTTGTTACGCTCAATGGGCGCTATAAACCATTTTGGAGTGTTGTAAGTCCATTTCGTGATCTGAAGGTAAATAGTGCCGAAAAGTGTTTGTTAGGCTCAATGGGCGCTATAGAGCATTTGGGAGTGTTGTAAGTCAATTTTGTGATCTGACCGTGAAAAGTGCCAAAAAGTGTTTGTTAGGCTCAATGGGCGCTATAGAGCATTTGGGAGTATTGTAAGTCAATTTCGTGATCTGAAGGTAAAAAGTGCCAAAAAGTGTTTCTTACGCCCAATGGGCGCTATAGAGCATTTTGGAGTGTTGTAAGTCCATTTCGTGATCTGAAGGTAAATAGTGCCGAAAAGTGTTTGTTAGGCTCAATGGGCGCTATAGAGCATTTGGGAGTGTTGTTAGTCAATTTCGTGATCTGAAGGTAAATAGTGCCGAAAAGTGTTTGTTAGGCTCAATGGGCTCTATAGACCATTTTGGAGTGTTGTTAGTCAATTTCGTGATCTGAAGGTAAATAGTGCCGAAAAGTGTTTGTTAGGCTCAATGGGCGCTATAGAGCATTTGGGAGTGTTGTAAGTCAATTTCGTGATCTGACGGTGAAAAGTGCCGAAAAGTGTTTGTTAGGCTCAATGGGCTCTATAGACCATTTTGGAGTGTTGTTAGTCAATTTCGTGATCTGAAGGTAAATAGTGCCGAAAAGTGTTTGTTACGCTCAATGGGCGCTATAAACCATTTTGGAGTGTTGTAAGTCCATTTCGTGATCTGAAGGTAAATAGTGCCAAAAAGTGTTTGTTAGGCTCAATGGGCGCTATAGAGCATTTTGGAGTGTTGTAAGTCCATTTCGTGATCTGAAGGTAAATAGTGCCGAAAAGTGTTTGTTAGGCTCAATGGGCGCTATAGAGCATTTTGGAGTGTTGTAAGTCCATTTCGTGATCTGAAGGTAAATAGTGCCAAAAAGTGTTTGTTAGGCTCAATGGGCGCTATAGAGCATTTGGGAGTATTGTAAGTCAATTTCGTGATCTGAAGGTAAATAGTGCCGAAAAGTGTTTGTTAGGCTCAATGGGCGCTATAGAGCATTTTGGAGTGTTGTAAGTCCATTTCGAGATCTGAAGGTAAATAGTGCCGAAAGTGTTTGTTAGGCTCAATGGGCGCTATAGGACCATTTGGAGTGTTGGAAGTCCATTTTGTGATCTGAAGGTAAATAGTGCCAAAAAGTGTTTCTTACGCTCAATGGGCGCTATAAACCATTCTGGAGTGTTGTAAGTCCATTTCGTGATCTGAAGGTAAATAGTGCCGAAAAGTGTTTGTTAGGCTCAATGGGCTCTATAGACCATTTTGGAGTGTTGTTAGTCAATTTCGTGATCTGAAGGTAAATAGTGCCGAAAAGTGTTTGTTACGCTCAATGGGCGCTATAAACCATTTTGGAGTGTTGTAAGTCCATTTCGTGATCTGAAGGTAAATAGTGCCAAAAAGTGTTTGTTAGGCTCAATGGGCGCTATAGAGCATTTTGGAGTGTTGTAAGTCCATTTCGTGATCTGAAGGTAAATAGTGCCGAAAAGTGTTTGTTAGGCTCAATGGGCGCTATAGAGCATTTGGGAGTGTTGTTAGTCAATTTCGTGATCTGAAGGTAAATAGTGCCGAAAAGTGTTTGTTAGGCTCAATGGGCGCTATAGAGCATTTGGGAGTGTTGTAAGTCAATTTTGTGATCTGACCGTGAAAAGTGCCAAAAAGTGTTTGTTAGGCTCAATGGGCGCTATAGAGCAGTTGGGAGTGTTGTTAGTCAATTTCGTGATCTTACGGTAAATAGAGCCGAAAAGTGTTTGTTAGGCTTAATGGGCGCTATAGAGCATTTGGGAGTGTTGTAAGTCAATTTCGTGATCTGACAGTGAAAAGTGCCGAAAAGTGTTTGTTAGGCTCAATGGGCTCTATAGACCATTTTGGAGTGTTGTTAGTCAATTTCGTGATCTGAAGGTAAATAGTGCCGAAAAGTGTTTGTTACGCTCAATGGGCGCTATAAACCATTTTGGAGTGTTGTAAGTCCATTTCGTGATCTGAAGGTAAATAGTGCCGAAAAGTGTTTGTTAGGCTCAATGGGCGCTATAGAGCATTTGGGAGTGTTGTAAGTCAATTTTGTGATCTGACCGTGAAAAGTGCCAAAAAGTGTTTGTTAGGCTCAATGGGCGCTATAGAGCATTTGGGAGTATTGTAAGTCAATTTCGTGATCTGAAGGTAAAAAGTGCCAAAAAGTGTTTCTTACGCCCAATGGGCGCTATAGAGCATTTTGGAGTGTTGTAAGTCCATTTCGTGATCTGAAGGTAAATAGTGCCGAAAAGTGTTTGTTAGGCTCAATGGGCGCTATAGAGCATTTGGGAGTGTTGTTAGTCAATTTCGTGATCTGAAGGTAAATAGTGCCGAAAAGTGTTTGTTAGGCTCAATGGGCTCTATAGACCATTTTGGAGTGTTGTTAGTCAATTTCGTGATCTGAAGGTAAATAGTGCCGAAAGTGTTTGTTAGGCTCAATGGGCGCTATAGAGCATTTGGGAGTGTTGTAAGTCAATTTCGTGATCTGACGGTGAAAAGTGCCGAAAAGTGTTTGTTAGGCTCAATGGGCTCTATAGACCATTTTGGAGTGTTGTTAGTCAATTTCGTGATCTGAAGGTAAATAGTGCCGAAAAGTGTTTGTTACGCTCAATGGGCGCTATAAACCATTTTGGAGTGTTGTAAGTCCATTTCGTGATCTGAAGGTAAATAGTGCCAAAAAGTGTTTGTTAGGCTCAATGGGCGCTATAGAGCATTTTGGAGTGTTGTAAGTCCATTTCGTGATCTGAAGGTAAATAGTGCCGAAAAGTGTTTGTTAGGCTCAATGGGCGCTATAGAGCATTTTGGAGTGTTGTAAGTCCATTTCGTGATCTGAAGGTAAATAGTGCCAAAAAGTGTTTGTTAGGCTCAATGGGCGCTATAGAGCATTTGGGAGTGTTGTTAGTCAATTTCGTGATCTGACAGTGAAAAGTGCCCAAAAGTGTTTGTTAGGCTCAATGGGCGCTATAGAGCATTTGGGAGTGTTGTAAGTCAATTTTGTGATCTGACCGTGAAAAGTGCCAAAAAGTGTTTGTTAGGCTCAATGGGCGCTATAGAGCATTTGGGAGTATTGTAAGTCAATTTTGTGATCTGAAGGTAAATAGTGCCAAAAAGTGTTTCTTACGCTCAATGGGCGCTATAGAGCATTTTGGAGTGTCGTAAGTTCATTTCGTGATCTGAAGGTAAATAGTGCCGAAAAGTGTTTGTTAGGCTCAATGGGCGATATAGAGCATTTGGGAGTGTTGTAAGTCAATTTCGTGATCTGACGGTGAAAAGTGCCGAAAAGTGTTTGTTAGGCTCAATGGGCGCTATAGAGCATTTGGGAGTATTGTAAGTCAATTTCGTGATCTGAAGGTAAAAAGTGCCGAAAGTGTTTGTTAGGCTCAATGGGCGCTATAGACCATTTGGGAGTGTTGGAAGTCCATTTTGTGATCTGAAGGTAAATAGTGCCAAAAAGTGTTTCTTACGCTCAATGGGCGCTATAGAGCATTTTGGAGTGTTGTAAGTCCATTTCGTGATCTGAAGGTAAATAGTGCCGAAAAGTGTTTGTTTGGCTCAATGTGCGCTATAGAGCATTTGGGAGTGTTGTTAGTCAATTTCGTGACCTGAAGGTAAATAGTGCAGAAAAGTGTTTGTTAGGCTCAATGGGCGCTATAGACCATTTGGGAGTGTTGGAAGTCCATTTTGTGATCTGAAGGTATATAGTGCCAAAAAGTGTTTCTTACGCTCAATGGGCGCTATAGACCATTTGGGAGTGTTGGAAGTCCATTTTGTGATCTGAAGGTAAATAGTGCCAAAAAGTGTTTCTTACGCTCAATGGGCGCTATAAACCATTCTGGAGTGTTGTAAGTCCATTTCGTGATCTGAAGGTAAATAGTGCCGAAAAGTGTTTGTAAGGCTCAATGGGCGCTATAGAGCATTTGGGAGTGTTGTTAGTCAATTTCGTGATCTTACGGTAAATAGTGCCGAAAAGTGTTTGTTAGGCTCAATGGGCGCTATAGAGCATTTGGGAGTGTTGTAAGTCAATTTCGTGATCTGACAGTGAAAAGTGCGGAAAAGTGTTTGTTAGGCTCAATGGGCGCTATAGAGCATTTGGGAGTGTTGTAAGTCAATTTTGTGATCTGACCGTGAAAAGTGCCAAAAAGTGTTTGTTAGGCTCAATGGGCGCTATAGAGCATTTGGGAGTATTGTAAGTCCATTTCGTGATCTGAAGGTAAATAGTGCCGAAAAGTGTTTGTTAGGCTCAATGGGCGCTATAGAGCATTTGGGAGTGTTGTAAGTCAATTTTGTGATCTGACCGTGAAAAGTGCCAAAAAGTGTTTGTTAGGCTCAATGGGCGCTATAGAGCATTTGGGAGTATTGTAAGTCAATTTCGTGATCTGAAGGTAAAAAGTGCCAAAAAGTGTTTCTTACGCCCAATGGGCGCTATAGAGCATTTTGGAGTGTTGTAAGTCCATTTCGTGATCTGAAGGTAAATAGTGCCGAAAAGTGTTTGTTAGGCTCAATGGGCGCTATAGAGCATTTGGGAGTGTTGTTAGTCAATTTCGTGATCTGAAGGTAAATAGTGCCGAAAAGTGTTTGTTAGGCTCAATGGGCTCTATAGACCATTTTGGAGTGTTGTTAGTCAATTTCGTGATCTGAAGGTAAATAGTGCCGAAAAGTGTTTGTTAGGCTCAATGGGCGCTATAGAGCATTTGGGAGTGTTGTAAGTCAATTTCGTGATCTGACGGTGAAAAGTGCCGAAAAGTGTTTGTTAGGCTCAATGGGCTCTATAGACCATTTTGGAGTGTTGTTAGTCAATTTCGTGATCTGAAGGTAAATAGTGCCGAAAAGTGTTTGTTACGCTCAATGGGCGCTATAAACCATTTTGGAGTGTTGTAAGTCCATTTCGTGATCTGAAGGTAAATAGTGCCAAAAAGTGTTTGTTAGGCTCAATGGGCGCTATAGAGCATTTTGGAGTGTTGTAAGTCCATTTCGTGATCTGAAGGTAAATAGTGCCGAAAAGTGTTTGTTAGGCTCAATGGGCGCTATAGAGCATTTTGGAGTGTTGTAAGTCCATTTCGTGATCTGAAGGTAAATAGTGCCAAAAAGTGTTTGTTAGGCTCAATGGGCGCTATAGAGCATTTGGGAGTGTTGTTAGTCAATTTCGTAATCTGACAGTGAAAAGTGCCCAAAAGTGTTTGTTAGGCTCAATGGGCGCTATAGAGCATTTGGGAGTGTTGTAAGTCAATTTTGTGATCTGACCGTGAAAAGTGCCAAAAAGTGTTTGTTAGGCTCAATGGGCGCTATAGAGCATTTGGGAGTATTGTAAGTCAATTTTGTGATCTGAAGGTAAATAGTGCCAAAAAGTGTTTCTTACGCTCAATGGGCGCTATAGAGCATTTTGGAGTGTCGTAAGTTCATTTCGTGATCTGAAGGTAAATAGTGCCGAAAAGTGTTTGTTAGGCTCAATGGGCGATATAGAGCATTTGGGAGTGTTGTAAGTCAATTTCGTGATCTGACGGTGAAAAGTGCCGAAAAGTGTTTGTTAGGCTCAATGGGCGCTATAGAGCATTTGGGAGTATTGTAAGTCAATTTCGTGATCTGAAGGTAAAAAGTGCCGAAAGTGTTTGTTAGGCTCAATGGGCGCTATAGACCATTTGGGAGTGTTGGAAGTCCATTTTGTGATCTGAAGGTAAATAGTGCCAAAAAGTGTTTCTTACGCTCAATGGGCGCTATAGAGCATTTTGGAGTGTTGTAAGTCCATTTCGTGATCTGAAGGTAAATAGTGCCGAAAAGTGTTTGTTTGGCTCAATGTGCGCTATAGAGCATTTGGGAGTGTTGTTAGTCAATTTCGTGACCTGAAGGTAAATAGTGCAGAAAAGTGTTTGTTAGGCTCAATGGGCGCTATAGACCATTTGGGAGTGTTGGAAGTCCATTTTGTGATCTGAAGGTATATAGTGCCAAAAAGTGTTTCTTACGCTCAATGGGCGCTATAGACCATTTGGGAGTGTTGGAAGTCCATTTTGTGATCTGAAGGTAAATAGTGCCGAAAAGTGTTTGTAAGGCTCAATGGGCGCTATAGAGCATTTGGGAGTGTTGTTAGTCAATTTCGTGATCTTACGGTAAATAGTGCCGAAAAGTGTTTGTTAGGCTCAATGGGCGCTATAGAGCATTTGGGAGTGTTGTAAGTCAATTTCGTGATCTGACAGTGAAAAGTGCGGAAAAGTGTTTGTTAGGCTCAATGGGCGCTATAGAGCATTTGGGAGTGTTGTAAGTCAATTTTGTGATCTGACCGTGAAAAGTGCCAAAAAGTGTTTGTTAGGCTCAATGGGCGCTATAGAGCATTTGGGAGTATTGTAAGTCAATTTCGTGATCTGAAGGTAAAAAGTGCCAAAAAGTGTTTCTTACGCTCAATGGGCGCTATAGAGCATTTTGGAGTGTTGTAAGTCCATTTCGTGATCTGAAGGTAAATAGTGCCGAAAAGTGTTTGTTAGGCTCAATGGGCGCTATAGAGCATTTGGGAGTGTTGTTAGTCAATTTCGTGATCTGAAGGTAAATAGTGCCGAAAAGTGTTTGTTAGGCTCAATGGGCGCTATAGACCATTTGGGAGTATTGTAAGTCAATTTCGTGATCTGAAGGTAAATAGTGCCGAAAAGTGTTTGTTAGGCTCAATAGGCGCTATAGAGCATTTGGGAGTGTTGTAAGTCAATTTCGTGATCTGACGGTGAAAAGTGCCGAAAAGTGTTTGTTAGGCTCAATGGGCGCTATAGACCATTTTGGAGTGTTGTAAGTCCATTTCGTGATCTGAAGGTAAATAGTGCCAAAAAGTGTTTGTTAGGCTCAATTGGCGCTATAGAGCATTTTGGAGTGTTGTAAGTCCATTTCGTGATCTGAAGGTAAATAGTGCGGAAAAGTGTTTGTTAGGCTCAATGGGCGCTATAGAGTATTTGGGAGTGTTGTTAGTCAATTTCGTGATCTGAAGGTAAATAGTGCCGAAAAGTGTTTGTTAGGCTCAATGGGCGCTATAGACCATTTGGGAGTGTTGTAAGTCAATTTTGTGATCTGACCGTGAAAAGTGCCAAAAAGTGTTTGTTAGGCTCAATGGGCGCTATAGAGCAGTTGGGAGTGTTGTTAGTCAATTTCGTGATCTTACGGTAAATAGTGCCGAAAAGTGTTTGTTAGGCTCAATGGGCGCTATAGAGCATTTGGGAGTGTTGTAAGTCAATTTCGTGATCTGACAGTGAAAAGTGCCGAAAAGTGTTTGTTAGGCTCAATGGGCGCTATAGAGCATTTGGGAGTGTTGTAAGTCAATTTTGTGATCTGACCGTGAAAAGTGCCAAAAAGTGTTTGTTAGGCTCAATGGGCGCTATAGAGCATTTGGGAGTATTGTAAGTCAATTTCGTGATCTGAAGGTAAATAGTGCCGAAAAGTGTTTGTTAGGCTCAATGGGCGCTATAGAGCATTTTGGAGTGTTGTAAGTCCATTTCGAGATCTGAAGGTAAATAGTGCCGAAAAGTGTTTGTTAGGCTCAATGGGCGCTATAGACCATTTGGGAGTGTTGGAAGTCCATTTTGTGATCTGAAGGTAAATAGTGCCAAAAAGTGTTTCTTACGCTCAATGGGCGCTATAAACCATTCTGGAGTGTTGTAAGTCCATTTCGTGATCTGAAGGTAAATAGTGCCGAAAAGTGTTTGTTAGGCTCAATGGGCTCTATAGACCATTTTGGAGTGTTGTTAGTCAATTTCGTGATCTGAAGGTAAATAGTGCCGAAAAGTGTTTGTTACGCTCAATGGGCGCTATAAACCATTTTGGAGTGTTGTAAGTCCATTTCGTGATCTGAAGGTAAATAGTGCCAAAAAGTGTTTGTTAGGCTCAATGGGCGCTATAGAGCATTTTGGAGTGTTGTAAGTCCATTTCGTGATCTGAAGGTAAATAGTGCCGAAAAGTGTTTGTTAGGCTCAATGGGCGCTATAGAGCATTTGGGAGTGTTGTTAGTCAATTTCGTGATCTGAAGGTAAATAGTGCCGAAAAGTGTTTGTTAGGCTCAATGGGCGCTATAGAGCATTTGGGAGTGTTGTAAGTCAATTTTGTGATCTGACCGTGAAAAGTGCCAAAAAGTGTTTGTTAGGCTCAATGGGCGCTATAGAGCAGTTGGGAGTGTTGTTAGTCAATTTCGTGATCTTACGGTAAATAGAGCCGAAAAGTGTTTGTTAGGCTTAATGGGCGCTATAGAGCATTTGGGAGTGTTGTAAGTCAATTTCGTGATCTGACCGTGAAAAGTGCCAAAAAGTGTTTGTTAGGCTCAATGGGCGCTATAGAGCAGTTGGGAGTGTTGTTAGTCAATTTCGTGATCTTACGGTAAATAGTGCCGAAAAGTGTTTGTTAGGCTCAATGGGCGCTATAGAGCATTTGGGAGTGTTGTAAGTCAATTTCGTGATCTGACAGTGAAAAGTGCCGAAAAGTGTTTGTTAGGCTCAATGGGCGCTATAGAGCATTTGGGAGTGTTGTAAGTCAATTTTGTGATCTGACCGTGAAAAGTGCCAAAAAGTGTTTGTTAGGCTCAATGGGCGCTATAGAGCATTTGGGAGTATTGTAAGTCAATTTCGTGATCTGAAGGTAAATAGTGCCGAAAAGTGTTTGTTAGGCTCAATGGGCGCTATAGAGCATTTTGGAGTGTTGTAAGTCCATTTCGAGATCTGAAGGTAAATAGTGCCGAAAAGTGTTTGTTAGGCTCAATGGGCGCTATAGACCATTTGGGAGTGTTGGAAGTCCATTTTGTGATCTGAAGGTAAATAGTGCCAAAAAGTGTTTCTTACGCTCAATGGGCGCTATAAACCATTCTGGAGTGTTGTAAGTCCATTTCGTGATCTGAAGGTAAATAGTGCCGAAAAGTGTTTGTTAGGCTCAATGGGCTCTATAGACCATTTTGGAGTGTTGTTAGTCAATTTCGTGATCTGAAGGTAAATAGTGCCGAAAAGTGTTTGTTACGCTCAATGGGCGCTATAAACCATTTTGGAGTGTTGTAAGTCCATTTCGTGATCTGAAGGTAAATAGTGCCAAAAAGTGTTTGTTAGGCTCAATGGGCGCTATAGAGCATTTTGGAGTGTTGTAAGTCCATTTCGTGATCTGAAGGTAAATAGTGCCGAAAAGTGTTTGTTAGGCTCAATGGGCGCTATAGAGCATTTGGGAGTGTTGTTAGTCAATTTCGTGATCTGAAGGTAAATAGTGCCGAAAAGTGTTTGTTAGGCTCAATGGGCGCTATAGAGCATTTGGGAGTGTTGTAAGTCAATTTTGTGATCTGACCGTGAAAAGTGCCAAAAAGTGTTTGTTAGGCTCAATGGGCGCTATAGAGCAGTTGGGAGTGTTGTTAGTCAATTTCGTGATCTTACGGTAAATAGAGCCGAAAAGTGTTTGTTAGGCTTAATGGGCGCTATAGAGCATTTGGGAGTGTTGTAAGTCAATTTCGTGATCTGACAGTGAAAAGTGCCGAAAAGTGTTTGTTAGGCTCAATGGGCTCTATAGACCATTTTGGAGTGTTGTTAGTCAATTTCGTGATCTGAAGGTAAATAGTGCCGAAAAGTGTTTGTTACGCTCAATGGGCTCTATAGACCATTTTGGAGTGTTGTTAGTCAATTTCGTGATCTGAAGGTAAATAGTGCCGAAAAGTGTTTGTTAGGCTCAATGGGCGCTATAGAGCATTTGGGAGTGTTGTAAGTCAATTTCGTGATCTGACGGTGAAAAGTGCCGAAAAGTGTTTGTTAGGCTCAATGGGCTCTATAGACAATTTTGGAGTGTTGTTAGTCAATTTCGTGATCTGAAGGTAAATAGTGCCGAAAAGTGTTTGTTACGCTCAATGGGCGCTATAAACCATTTTGGAGTGTTGTAAGTCCATTTCGTGATCTGAAGGTAAATAGTGCCAAAAAGTGTTTGTTAGGCTCAATGGGCGCTATAGAGCATTTTGGAGTGTTGTAAGTCCATTTCGTGATCTGAAGGTAAATAGTGCCGAAAAGTGTTTGTTAGGCTCAATGGGCGCTATAGAGCATTTTGGAGTGTTGTAAGTCCATTTCGTGATCTGAAGGTAAATAGTGCCAAAAAGTGTTTGTTAGGCTCAATGGGCGCTATAGAGCATTTGGGAGTGTTGTTAGTCAATTTCGTGATCTGACAGTGAAAAGTGCCCAAAAGTGTTTGTTAGGCTCAATGGGCGCTATAGAGCATTTGGGAGTGTTGTAAGTCAATTTTGTGATCTGACCGTGAAAAGTGCCAAAAAGTGTTTGTTAGGCTCAATGGGCGCTATAGAGCATTTGGGAGTATTGTAAGTCAATTTTGTGATCTGAAGGTAAATAGTGCCAAAAAGTGTTTCTTACGCTCAATGGGCGCTATAGAGCATTTTGGAGTGTCGTAAGTTCATTTCGTGATCTGAAGGTAAATAGTGCCGAAAAGTGTTTGTTAGGCTCAATGGGCGATATAGAGCATTTGGGAGTGTTGTAAGTCAATTTCGTGATCTGACGGTGAAAAGTGCCGAAAAGTGTTTGTTAGGCTCAATGGGCGCTATAGAGCATTTGGGAGTATTGTAAGTCAATTTCGTGATCTGAAGGTAAAAAGTGCCGAAAGTGTTTGTTAGGCTCAATGGGCGCTATAGACCATTTGGGAGTGTTGGAAGTCCATTTTGTGATCTGAAGGTAAATAGTGCCAAAAAGTGTTTCTTACGCTCAATGGGCGCTATAGAGCATTTTGGAGTGTTGTAAGTCCATTTCGTGATCTGAAGGTAAATAGTGCCGAAAAGTGTTTGTTTGGCTCAATGTGCGCTATAGAGCATTTGGGAGTGTTGTTAGTCAATTTCGTGACCTGAAGGTAAATAGTGCAGAAAAGTGTTTGTTAGGCTCAATGGGCGCTATAGACCATTTGGGAGTGTTGGAAGTCCATTTTGTGATCTGAAGGTATATAGTGCCAAAAAGTGTTTCTTACGCTCAATGGGCGCTATAGACCATTTGGGAGTGTTGGAAGTCCATTTTGTGATCTGAAGGTAAATAGTGCCAAAAAGTGTTTCTTACGCTCAATGGGCGCTATAAACCATTCTGGAGTGTTGTAAGTCCATTTCGTGATCTGAAGGTAAATAGTGCCGAAAAGTGTTTGTAAGGCTCAATGGGCGCTATAGAGCATTTGGGAGTGTTGTTAGTCAATTTCGTGATCTTACGGTAAATAGTGCCGAAAAGTGTTTGTTAGGCTCAATGGGCGCTATAGAGCATTTGGGAGTGTTGTAAGTCAATTTCGTGATCTGACTGTGAAAAGTGCCGAAAAGTGTTTGTTAGGCTCAATGGGCTCTATAGACCATTTTGGAGTGTTGTTAGTCAATTTCGTGATCTGAAGGTAAATAGTGCCGAAAAGTGTTTGTTACGCTCAATGGGCGCTATAGAGCATTTGGGAGTGTTGTAAGTCAATTTCGTGATCTGACAGTGAAAAGTGCGGAAAAGTGTTTGTTAGGCTCAATGGGCGCTATAGAGCATTTGGGAGTGTTGTAAGTCAATTTTGTGATCTGACCGTGAAAAGTGCCAAAAAGTGTTTGTTAGGCTCAATGGGCGCTATAGAGCATTTGGGAGTATTGTAAGTCAATTTCGTGATCTGAAGGTAAAAAGTGCCAAAAAGTGTTTCTTACGCTCAATGGGCGCTATAGAGCATTTTGGAGTGTTGTAAGTCCATTTCGTGATCTGAAGGTAAATAGTGCCGAAAAGTGTTTGTTAGGCTCAATGGGCGCTATAGAGCATTTGGGAGTGTTGTTAGTCAATTTCGTGATCTGAAGGTAAATAGTGCCGAAAAGTGTTTGTTAGGCTCAATGGGCGCTATAGACCATTTGGGAGTATTGTAAGTCAATTTCGTGATCTGAAGGTAAATAGTGCCGAAAAGTGTTTGTTAGGCTCAATAGGCGCTATAGAGCATTTGGGAGTGTTGTAAGTCAATTTCGTGATCTGACGGTGAAAAGTGCCGAAAAGTGTTTGTTAGGCTCAATGGGCGCTATAGACCATTTTGGAGTGTTGTAGGTCCATTTCGTGATCTGAAGGTAAATAGTGCCAAAAAGTGTTTGTTAGGCTCAATTGGCGCTATAGAGCATTTTGGAGTGTTGTAAGTCCATTTCGTGATCTGAAGGTAAATAGTGCGGAAAAGTGTTTGTTAGGCTCAATGGGCGCTATAGAGTATTTGGGAGTGTTGTTAGTCAATTTCGTGATCTGAAGGTAAATAGTGCCGAAAAGTGTTTGTTAGGCTCAATGGGCGCTATAGACCATTTGGGAGTGTTGTAAGTCAATTTTGTGATCTGACCGTGAAAAGTGCCAAAAAGTGTTTGTTAGGCTCAATGGGCGCTATAGAGCAGTTGGGAGTGTTGTTAGTCAATTTCGTGATCTTACGGTAAATAGTGCCGAAAAGTGTTTGTTAGGCTCAATGGGCGCTATAGAGCATTTGGGAGTGTTGTAAGTCAATTTCGTGATCTGACAGTGAAAAGTGCCGAAAAGTGTTTGTTAGGCTCAATGGGCGCTATAGAGCATTTGGGAGTGTTGTAAGTCAATTTTGTGATCTGACCGTGAAAAGTGCCAAAAAGTGTTTGTTAGGCTCAATGGGCGCTATAGAGCATTTGGGAGTATTGTAAGTCAATTTCGTGATCTGAAGGTAAATAGTGCCGAAAAGTGTTTGTTAGGCTCAATGGGCGCTATAGACCATTTGGGAGTGGTTGGAAGTCCATTTTGTGATCTGAAGGTAAATAGTGCCAAAAAGTGTTTCTTACGCTCAATGGGCGCTATAAACCATTCTGGAGTGTTGTAAGTCCATTTCGTGATCTGAAGGTAAATAGTGCCGAAAAGTGTTTGTTAGGCTCAATGGGCTCTATAGACCATTTTGGAGTGTTGTTAGTCAATTTCGTGATCTGAAGGTAAATAGTGCCGAAAAGTGTTTGTTACGCTCAATGGGCGCTATAAACCATTTTGGAGTGTTGTAAGTCCATTTCGTGATCTGAAGGTAAATAGTGCCAAAAAGTGTTTGTTAGGCTCAATGGGCGCTATAGAGCATTTTGGAGTGTTGTAAGTCCATTTCGTGATCTGAAGGTAAATAGTGCCGAAAAGTGTTTGTTAGGCTCAATGGGCGCTATAGAGCATTTGGGAGTGTTGTTAGTCAATTTCGTGATCTGAAGGTAAATAGTGCCGAAAAGTGTTTGTTAGGCTCAATGGGCGCTATAGAGCATTTGGGAGTGTTGTAAGTCAATTTTGTGATCTGACCGTGAAAAGTGCCAAAAAGTGTTTGTTAGGCTCAATGGGCGCTATAGAGCAGTTGGGAGTGTTGTTAGTCAATTTCGTGATCTTACGGTAAATAGAGCCGAAAGGTTTTTGTTAGGCTTAATGGGCGCTATAGAGCATTTGGGAGTGTTGTAAGTCAATTTCGTGATCTGACAGTGAAAAGTGCCGAAAAGTGTTTGTTAGGCTCAATGGGCTCTATAGACCATTTTGGAGTGTTGTTAGTCAATTTCGTGATCTGAAGGTAAATAGTGCCGAAAAGTGTTTGTTACGCTCAATGGGCTCTATAGACCATTTTGGAGTGTTGTTAGTCAATTTCGTGATCTGAAGGTAAATAGTGCCGAAAAGTGTTTGTTAGGCTCAATGGGCGCTATAGAGCATTTGGGGAGTGTTGTAAGTCAATTCGTGATCTGACGGTGAAAAGTGCCGAAAAGTGTTTGTTAGGCTCAATGGGCTCTATAGACAATTTTGGAGTGTTGTTAGTCAATTTCGTGATCTGAAGGTAAATAGTGCCGAAAAGTGTTTGTTACGCTCAATGGGCGCTATAAACCATTTTGGAGTGTTGTAAGTCCATTTCGTGATCTGAAGGTAAATAGTGCCAAAAAGTGTTTGTTAGGCTCAATGGGCGCTATAGAGCATTTTGGAGTGTTGTAAGTCCATTTCGTGATCTGAAGGTAAATAGTGCCGAAAAGTGTTTGTTAGGCTCAATGGGCGCCTATAGAGCATTTTGGAGTGTTGTAAGTCCATTTCGTGATCTGAAGGTAAATAGTGCCAAAAAGTGTTTGTTAGGCTCAATGGGCGCTATAGAGCATTTGGGAGTGTTGTTAGTCAATTTCGTGATCTGACAGTGAAAAGTGCCCAAAAGTGTTTGTTAGGCTCAATGGGCGCTATAGAGCATTTGGAGTGTTGTAAGTCAATTTTGTGATCTGACCGTGAAAAGTGCCAAAAAGTGTTTGTTAGGCTCAATGGGCGCTATAGAGCATTTGGGAGTATTGTAAGTCAATTTTGTGATCTGAAGGTAAATAGTGCCAAAAAGTGTTTCTTACGCTCAATGGGCGCTATAGAGCATTTTGGAGTGTCGTAAGTTCATTTCGTGATCTGAAGGTAAATAGTGCCGAAAAGTGTTTGTTAGGCTCAATGGGCGATATAGAGCATTTGGGAGTGTTGTAAGTCAATTCGTGATCTGACGGTGAAAAGTGCCGAAAAGTGTTTTTTAGGCTCAATGGGCGCTATAGAGTATTTGGGAGTGTTGTTAGTCAATTTCGTGATCTGAAGGTAAATAGTGCCGAAAAGTGTTTGTTAGGCTCAATGGGCGCTATAGACCATTTGGGAGTGTTGTAAGTCAATTTTGTGATCTGACCGTGAAAAGTGCCAAAAAGTGTTTGTTAGGCTCAATGGGCGCTATAGAGCAGTTGGGAGTGTTGTTAGTCAATTTCGTGATCTTACGGTAAATAGTGCCGAAAAGTGTTTGTTAGGCTCAATGGGCGCTATAGAGCATTTGGGAGTGTTGTAAGTCAATTTCGTGATCTGACAGTGAAAAGTGCCGAAAAGTGTTTGTTAGGCTCAATGGGCGCTATAGAGCATTTGGGAGTGTTGTAAGTCAATTTTGTGATCTGACCGTGAAAAGTGCCAAAAAGTGTTTGTTAGGCTCAATGGGCGCTATAGAGCATTTGGGAGTATTGTAAGTCAATTTCGTGATCTGAAGGTAAATAGTGCCGAAAAGTGTTTGTTAGGCTCAATGGGCGCTATAGACCATTTGGGGAGTGTTGGAAGTCCATTTTGTGATCTGAAGGTAAATAGTGCCAAAAAGTGTTTCTTACGCTCAATGGGCGCTATAAACCATTCTGGAGTGTTGTAAGTCCATTTCGTGATCTGAAGGTAAATAGTGCCGAAAAGTGTTTGTTAGGCTCAATGGGCTCTATAGACCATTTTGGAGTGTTGTTAGTCAATTTCGTGATCTGAAGGTAAATAGTGCCGAAAAGTGTTTGTTACGCTCAATGGGCGCTATAAACCATTTTGGAGTGTTGTAAGTCCATTTCGTGATCTGAAGGTAAATAGTGCCGAAAAGTGTTTGTTAGGCTCAATGGGCGCTATAGAGCATTTGGGAGTGTTGTTAGTCAATTTCGTGATCTGAAGGTAAATAGTGCCGAAAAGTGTTTGTTAGGCTCAATGGGCGCTATAGAGCATTTGGGAGTGTTGTAAGTCAATTTTGTGATCTGACCGTGAAAAGTGCCAAAAAGTGTTTGTTAGGCTCAATGGGCGCTATAGAGCAGTTGGGAGTGTTGTTAGTCAATTTCGTGATCTTACGGTAAATAGAGCCGAAAAGTGTTTGTTAGGCTTAATGGGCGCTATAGAGCATTTGGGAGTGTTGTAAGTCAATTTCGTGATCTGACAGTGGAAAAGTGCCGAAAAGTGTTTGTTAGGCTCAATGGGCTCTATAGACCATTTTGGAGTGTTGTTAGTCAATTTCGTGATCTGAAGGTAAATAGTGCCGAAAAGTGTTTGTTACGCTCAATGGGCTCTATAGACCATTTTGGAGTGTTGTTAGTCAATTTCGTGATCTGAAGGTAAATAGTGCCGAAAAGTGTTTGTTAGGCTCAATGGGCGCTATAGAGCATTTGGGAGTGTTGTAAGTCAATTTCGTGATCTGACGGTGAAAAGTGCCGAAAAGTGTTTGTTAGGCTCAATGGGCTCTATAGACAATTTTGGAGTGTTGTTAGTCAATTTCGTGATCTGAAGGTAAATAGTGCCGAAAAGTGTTTGTTACGCTCAATGGGCGCTATAAACCATTTTGGAGTGTTGTAAGTCCATTTCGTGATCTGAAGGTAAATAGTGCCAAAAAGTGTTTGTTAGGCTCAATGGGCGCTATAGAGCATTTTGGAGTGTTGTAAGTCCATTTCGTGATCTGAAGGTAAATAGTGCCGAAAAGTGTTTGTTAGGCTCAATGGGCGCTATAGAGCATTTTGGAGTGTTGTAAGTCCATTTCGTGATCTGAAGGTAAATAGTGCCAAAAAGTGTTTGTTAGGCTCAATGGGCGCTATAGAGCATTTGGGAGTGTTGTTAGTCAATTTCGTGATCTGACAGTGAAAAGTGCCCAAAAGTGTTTGTTAGGCTCAATGGGCGCTATAGAGCATTTGGGAGTGTTGTAAGTCAATTTTGTGATCTGACCGTGAAAAGTGCCAAAAAGTGTTTGTTAGGCTCAATGGGCGCTATAGAGCATTTGGGAGTATTGTAAGTCAATTTTGTGATCTGAAGGTAAATAGTGCCAAAAAGTGTTTCTTACGCTCAATGGGCGCTATAGAGCATTTTGGAGTGTCGTAAGTTCATTTCGTGATCTGAAGGTAAATAGTGCCGAAAAGTGTTTGTTAGGCTCAATGGGCGATATAGAGCATTTGGGAGTGTTGTAAGTCAATTTCGTGATCTGACGGTGAAAAGTGCCGAAAAGTGTTTGTTAGGCTCAATGGGCGCTATAGAGCATTTGGGAGTATTGTAAGTCAATTTCGTGATCTGAAGTAAAAAGTGCCGAAAGTGTTTGTTAGGCTCAATGGGCGCTATAGACCATTTGGGAGTGTTGGAAGTCCATTTTGTGATCTGAAGGTAAATAGTGCCAAAAAGTGTTTCTTACGCTCAATGGGCGCTATAGAGCATTTTGGAGTGTTGTAAGTCCATTTCGTGATCTGAAGGTAAATAGTGCCGAAAAGTGTTTGTTTGGCTCAATGTGCGCTATAGAGCATTTGGGAGTGTTGTTAGTCAATTTCGTGACCTGAAGGTAAATAGTACAGAAAAGTGTTTGTTAGGCTCAATGGGCGCTATAGACCATTTGGGAGTGTTGGAAGTCCATTTTGTGATCTGAAGGTATATAGTGCCAAAAAGTGTTTCTTACGCTCAATGGGCGCTATAGACCATTTGGGAGTGTTGGAAGTCCATTTTGTGATCTGAAGGTAAATAGTGCCAAAAAGTGTTTCTTACGCTCAATGGGCGCTATAAACCATTCTGGAGTGTTGTAAGTCCATTTCGTGATCTGAAGGTAAATAGTGCCGAAAAGTGTTTGTAAGGCTCAATGGGCGCTATAGAGCATTTGGGAGTGTTGTTAGTCAATTTCGTGATCTTACGGTAAATAGTGCCGAAAAGTGTTTGTTAGGCTCAATGGGCGCTATAGAGCATTTGGGAGTGTTGTAAGTCAATTTCGTGATCTGACAGTGAAAAGTGCGGAAAAGTGTTTGTTAGGCTCAATGGGCGCTATAGAGCATTTGGGAGTGTTGTAAGTCAATTTTGTGATCTGACCGTGAAAAGTGCCAAAAAGTGTTTGTTAGGCTCAATGGGCGCTATAGAGCATTTGGGAGTATTGTAAGTTAATTTCGTGATCTGAAGGTAAAAAGTGCCAAAAAGTGTTTCTTACGCTCAATGGGCGCTATAGAGCATTTTGGAGTGTTGTAAGTCCATTTCGTGATCTGAAGGTAAATAGTGCCGAAAAGTGTTTGTTAGGCTCAATGGGCGCTATAGAGCATTTGGGAGTGTTGTTAGTCAATTTCGTGATCTGAAGGTAAATAGTGCCGAAAAGTGTTTGTTAGGCTCAATGGGCGCTATAGACCATTTGGGAGTATTGTAAGTCAATTTCGTGATCTGAAGGTAAATAGTGCCGAAAAGTGTTTGTTAGGCTCAATAGGCGCTATAGAGCATTTGGGAGTGTTGTAAGTCAATTTCGTGATCTGACGGTGAAAAGTGCCGAAAAGTGTTTGTTAGGCTCAATGGGCGCTATAGACCATTTTGGAGTGTTGTAAGTCCATTTCGTGATCTGAAGGTAAATAGTGCCAAAAAGTGTTTGTTAGGCTCAATTGGCGCTATAGAGCATTTTGGAGTGTTGTAAGTCCATTTCGTGATCTGAAGGTAAATAGTGCGGAAAAGTGTTTGTTAGGCTCAATGGGCGCTATAGAGTATTTGGGAGTGTTGTTAGTCAATTTCGTGATCTGAAGGTAAATAGTGCCGAAAAGTGTTTGTTAGGCTCAATGGGCGCTATAGACCATTTGGGAGTGTTGTAAGTCAATTTTGTGATCTGACCGTGAAAAGTGCCAAAAAGTGTTTGTTAGGCTCAATGGGCGCTATAGAGCAGTTGGGAGTGTTGTTAGTCAATTTCGTGATCTTACGGTAAATAGTGCCGAAAAGTGTTTGTTAGGCTCAATGGGCGCTATAGAGCATTTGGGAGTGTTGTAAGTCAATTTCGTGATCTGACAGTGAAAAGTGCCGAAAAGTGTTTGTTAGGCTCAATGGGCGCTATAGAGCATTTGGGAGTGTTGTAAGTCATTTTTGTGATCTGACCGTGAAAAGTGCCAAAAAGTGTTTGTTAGGCTCAATGGGCGCTATAGAGCATTTGGGAGTATTGTAAGTCAATTTCGTGATCTGAAGGTAAATAGTGCCGAAAAGTGTTTGTTAGGCTCAATGGGCGCTATAGAGCATTTTGGAGTGTTGTAAGTCCATTTCGAGATCTGAAGGTAAATAGTGCCGAAAAGTGTTTGTTAGGCTCAATGGGCGCTATAGACCATTTGGGAGTGTTGGAAGTCCATTTTGTGATCTGAAGGTAAATAGTGCCAAAAAGTGTTTCTTACGCTCAATGGGCGCTATAAACCATTCTGGAGTGTTGTAAGTCCATTTCGTGATCTGAAGGTAAATAGTGCCGAAAAGTGTTTGTTAGGCTCAATGGGCTCTATAGACCATTTTGGAGTGTTGTTAGTCAATTTCGTGATCTGAAGGTAAATAGTGCCGAAAAGTGTTTGTTACGCTCAATGGGCGCTATAAACCATTTTGGAGTGTTGTAAGTCCATTTCGTGATCTGAAGGTAAATAGTGCCAAAAAGTGTTTGTTAGGCTCAATGGGCGCTATAGAGCATTTTGGAGTGTTGTAAGTCCATTTCGTGATCTGAAGGTAAATAGTGCCGAAAAGTGTTTGTTAGGCTCAATGGGCGCTATAGAGCATTTGGGAGTGTTGTTAGTCAATTTCGTGATCTGAAGGTAAATAGTGCCGAAAAGTGTTTGTTAGGCTCAATGGGCGCTATAGAGCATTTGGGAGTGTTGTAAGTCAATTTTGTGATCTGACCGTGAAAAGTGCCAAAAAGTGTTTGTTAGGCTCAATGGGCGCTATAGAGCAGTTGGGAGTGTTGTTAGTCAATTTCGTGATCTTACGGTAAATAGAGCCGAAAAGTGTTTGTTAGGCTTAATGGGCGCTATAGAGCATTTGGGAGTGTTGTAAGTCAATTTCGTGATCTGACAGTGAAAAGTGCCGAAAAGTGTTTGTTAGGCTCAATGGGCTCTATAGACCATTTTGGAGTGTTGTTAGTCAATTTCGTGATCTGAAGGTAAATAGTGCCGAAAAGTGTTTGTTACGCTCAATGGGCGCTATAAACCATTTTGGAGTGTTGTAAGTCCATTCGTGATCTGAAGGTAAATAGTGCCGAAAAGTGTTTGTTAGGCTCAATGGGCGCTATAGAGCATTTGGGAGTGTTGTAAGTCAATTTCGTGATCTGACCGTGAAAAGTGCCGAAAAGTGTTTGTTAGGCTCAATGGGCGCTATAGAGCATTTGGGAGTGTTGTAAGTCAATTTTGTGATCTGACCGTGAAAAGTGCCAAAAAGTGTTTGTTAGGCTCAATGGGCGCTATAGAGCATTTGGGAGTATTGTAAGTCAATTTCGTGATCTGAAGGTAAATAGTGCCGAAAAGTGTTTGTTAGGCTCAATGGGCGCTATAGAGCATTTTGGAGTGTTGTAAGTCCATTTCGAGATCTGAAGGTAAATAGTGCCGAAAAGTGTTTGTTAGGCTCAATGGGCGCTATAGACCATTTGGGAGTGTTGGAAGTCCATTTTGTGATCTGAAGGTAAATAGTGCCAAAAAGTGTTTCTTACGCTCAATGGGCGCTATAAACCATTCTGGAGTGTTGTAAGTCCATTTCGTGATCTGAAGGTAAATAGTGCCGAAAAGTGTTTGTTAGGCTCAATGGGCTCTATAGACCATTTTGGAGTGTTGTTAGTCAATTTCGTGATCTGAAGGTAAATAGTGCCGAAAAGTGTTTGTTACGCTCAATGGGCGCTATAACCATTTTGGAGTGTTGTAAGTCCATTTCGTGATCTGAAGGTAAATAGTGCCAAAAAGTGTTTGTTAGGCTCAATGGGCGCTATAGAGCATTTTGGAGCGTTGTAAGTCCATTTCGTGATCTGAAGGTAAATAGTGCCGAAAAGTGTTTGTTAGGCTCAATGGGCGCTATAGAGCATTTGGGAGTGTTGTTAGTCAATTTCGTGATCTGAAGGTAAATAGTGCCGAAAAGTGTTTGTTAGGCTCAATGGGCGCTATAGAGCATTTGGGAGTGTTGTAAGTCAATTTTGTGATCTGACCGTGAAAAGTGCCAAAAAGTGTTTGTTAGGCTCAATGGGCGCTATAGAGCAGTTGGGAGTGTTGTTAGTCAATTTCGTGATCTTACGGTAAATAGAGCCGAAAAGTGTTTGTTAGGCTTAATGGGCGCTATAGAGCATTTGGGAGTGTTGTAAGTCAATTTCGTGATCTGACAGTGAAAAGTGCCGAAAAGTGTTTGTTAGGCTCAATGGGCTCTATAGACCATTTTGGAGTGTTGTTAGTCAATTTCGTGATCTGAAGGTAAATAGTGCCGAAAAGTGTTTGTTACGCTCAATGGGCGCTATAAACCATTTTGGAGTGTTGTAAGTCCATTTCGTGATCTGAAGGTAAATAGTGCCGAAAAGTGTTTGTTAGGCTCAATGGGCGCTATAGAGCATTTGGGAGTGTTGTAAGTCAATTTTGTGATCTGACCGTGAAAAGTGCCAAAAAGTGTTTGTTAGGCTCAATGGGCGCTATAGAGCATTTGGGAGTATTGTAAGTCAATTTCGTGATCTGAAGGTAAAAAGTGCCAAAAAGTGTTTCTTACGCTCAATGGGCGCTATAGACCATTTGGGAGTGTTGGAAGTCCATTTTGTGATCTGAAGGTAAATAGTGCCAAAAAGTGTTTCTTACGCTCAATGGGCGCTATAAACCATTCTGGAGTGTTGTAAGTCCATTTCGTGATCTGAAGGTAAATAGTGCCGAAAAGTGTTTGTTACGCTCAATGGGCGCTATAAACCCATTTTGGGAGTGTTGTAAGTCCATTTCGTGATCTGAAGGTAAATAGTGCCAAAAAGTGTTTGTTAGGCTCAATGGGCGCTATAGAGCATTTTGGAGTGTTGTAAGTCCATTTCGTGATCTGAAGGTAAATAGTGCCGAAAAGTGTTTGTTAGGCTCAATGGGCGCTATAGAGCATTTGGGAGTGTTGTTAGTCAATTTCGTGATCTGAAGGTAAATAGTGCCGAAAAGTGTTTGTTAGGCTCAATGGGCGCTATAGACCATTTGGGAGTGTTGTAAGTCAATTTCGTGATCTGACTGTGAAAAGTGCCGAAAAGTGTTTGTTAGGCTCAATGGGCTCTATAGACCATTTTGGAGTGTTGTTAGTCAATTTCGTGATCTGAAGGTAAATAGTGCCGAAAAGTGTTTGTTACGCTCAATGGGCGCTATAAACCATTTTGGAGTGTTGTAAGTCCATTTCGTGATCTGAAGGTAAATAGTGCCAAAAAGTGTTTGTTAGGCTCAATGGGCGCTATAGAGCATTTGGGAGTGTTGTAAGTCAATTTTGTGATCTGACCGTGAAAAGTGCCAAAAAGTGTTTGTTAGGCTCAATGGGCGCTATAGAGCAGTTGGGAGTGTTGTTAGTCAATTTCGTGATCTTACGGTAAATAGTGCCGAAAAGTGTTTGTTAGGCTCAATGGGCGCTATAGAGCATTTGGAGTGTTGTAAGTCAATTTCGTGATCTGACAGTGAAAAGTGCCGAAAAGTGTTTGTTAGGCTCAATGGGCGCTATAGAGCATTTGGGAGTGTTGTTAGTCAATTTCGTGATCTGAAGGTAAATAGTGCCGAAAAGTGTTTGTTAGGCTCAATGGGCGCTATAGACCATTTGGGAGTGTTGGAAGTCCATTTTGTGATCTGAAGGTAAATAGTGCCGAAAAGTGTTTGTTAGGCTCAATGGGCGCTATAGACCATTTTGGGAGTGTTGTTAGTCAATTTCGTGATCTGACTGTGAAAAGTGCCGAAAAGTGTTTGTTAGGCTCAATGGGCTCTATAGACCATTTTGGAGTGTTGTTAGTCAATTTCGTGATCTGAAGGTAAATAGTGCCGAAAAGTGTTTGTTACGCTCAATGGGCGCTATAAACCATTTTGGAGTGTTGTAAGTCCATTTCGTGATCTGAAGGTAAATAGTGCCAAAAAGTGTTTATTAGGCTCAATGGGCGCTATAGAGCATTTGGGAGTGTTGTTAGTCAATTTCGTGATCTGACAGTGAAAAGTGCCCAAAAGTGTTTGTTAGGCTCAATGGGCGCTATAGAGCATTTGGGAGTGTTGTAAGTCAATTTTGTGATCTGACCGTGAAAAGTGCCAAAAAGTGTTTGTTAGGCTCAATGGGCGCTATAGAGCATTTTGGAGTGTTGTAAGTCCATTTCGTGATCTGAAGGTAAATAGTGCCGAAAAGTGTTTGTTAGGCTCAATGGGCGATATAGAGCATTTGGGAGTGTTGTAAGTCAATTTCGTGATCTGACGGTGAAAAGTGCCGAAAAGTGTTTGTTAGGCTCAATGGGCGCTATAGAGCATTTGGGAGTATTGTAAGTCAATTTCGTGATCTGAAGGTAAATAGTGCCGAAAAGTGTTTGTTACGCTCAATGGGCGCTATAAACCATTTTGGAGTGTTGTAAGTCCATTTCGTGATCTGAAGGTAAATAGTGCCAAAAAGTGTTTGTTAGGCTCAATGGGCGCTATAGAGCATTTGGGAGTGTTGTAAGTCCATTTCGTGATCTGAAGGTAAATAGTGCCGAAAAGTGTTTGTTAGGCTCAATGGGCGCTATAGAGCATTTGAGAGTGTTGTTAGTCAATTTCGTGATCTGAAGGTAAATAGTGCCGAAAAGTGTTTGTTAGGCTCAATGGGCGCTATAGACCATTTGGGAGTGTTGTAAGTCAATTTCGTGATCTGAAGGTAAATAGTGCCAAAAAGTGTTTGTTAGGCTCAATGGGCGCTATAGAGCATTTGGGAGTGTTGTAAGTCAATTTTGTGATCTGACCGTGAAAAGTGCCGAAAAGTGTTTGTTAGGCTCAATGGGCTCTATAGACCATTTTGGAGTGTTGTTAGTCAATTTCGTGATCTGAAGGTAAATAGTGCCGAAAAGTGTTTGTTACGCTCAATGGGCGCTATAAACCATTTTGGAGTGTTGTAAGTCCATTTCGTGATCTGAAGGTAAATAGTGCCAAAAAGTGTTTGTTAGGCTCAATGGGCGCTATAGAGCATTTGGGAGTGTTGTAAGTCAATTTTGTGATCTGACCGTGAAAAGTGCCCAAAAGTGTTTGTTAGGCTCAATGGGCGCTATAGAGCATTTGGGAGTGTTGTAAGTCAATTTTGTGATCTGACCGTGAAAAGTGCCAAAAAGTGTTTGTTAGGCTCAATGGGCGCTATAGGAGCATTTGGGAGTATTGTAAGTCAATTTTGTGATCTGAAGGTAAATAGTGCCAAAAAGTGTTTCTTACGCTCAATGGGCGCTATAGAGCATTTTGGAGTGTTGTAAGTCCATTTCGTGATCTGAAGGTAAATAGTGCCGAAAAGTGTTTGTTAGGCTCAATGGGCGATATAGAGCATTTGGGAGTGTTGTAAGTCAATTTCGTGATCTGACGGTGAAAAGTGCCGAAAAGTGTTTGTTAGGCTCAATGGGCGCTATAGAGCATTTGGGAGTATTGTAAGTCAATTTCGTGATCTGAAGGTAAATAGTGCCGAAAAGTGTTTGTTACGCTCAATGGGCGCTATAAACCATTTTGGAGTGTTGTAAGTCCATTTCGTGATCTGAAGGTAAATAGTGCCAAAAAGTGTTTGTTAGGCTCAATGGGCGCTATAGAGCATTTGGGAGTGTTGTAAGTCCATTTCGTGATCTGAAGGTAAATAGTGCCGAAAAGTGTTTGTTAGGCTCAATGGGCGCTATAGAGCATTTGAGAGTGTTGTTAGTCAATTTCGTGATCTGAAGGTAAATAGTGCCGAAAAGTGTTTGTTAGGCTCAATGGGCGCTATAGACCATTTGGGAGTGTTGTAAGTCAATTTCGTGATCTGAAGGTAAATAGTGCCAAAAAGTGTTTGTTAGGCTCAATGGGCGCTATAGAGCATTTGGGAGTGTTGTAAGTCAATTTGTGATCTGACCGTGAAAAGTGCCGAAAAGTGTTTGTTAGGCTCAATGGGCTCTATAGACCATTTTGGAGTGTTGTTAGTCAATTTCGTGATCTGAAGGTAAATAGTGCCGAAAAGTGTTTGTTACGCTCAATGGGCGCTATAAACCATTTTGGAGTGTTGTAAGTCCATTTCGTGATCTGAAGGTAAATAGTGCCAAAAAGTGTTTGTTAGGCTCAATGGGCGCTATAGAGCATTTGGGAGTGTTGTAAGTCAATTTTGTGATCTGACCGTGAAAAGTGCCCAAAAGTGTTTGTTAGGCTCAATGGGCGCTATAGAGCATTTGGGAGTGTTGTAAGTCAATTTTGTGATCTGACCGTGAAAAGTGCCAAAAAGTGTTTGTTAGGCTCAATGGGCGCTATAGAGCATTTGGGAGTATTGTAAGTCAATTTTGTGATCTGAAGGTAAATAGTGCCAAAAAGTGTTTCTTACGCTCAATGGGCGCTATAGAGCATTTTGGAGTGTTGTAAGTCCATTTCGTGATCTGAAGGTAAATAGTGCCGAAAAGTGTTTGTTAGGCTCAATGGGCGATATAGAGCATTTGGGAGTGTTGTAAGTCAATTTCGTGATCTGACGGTGAAAAGTGCCGAAAAGTGTTTGTTAGGCTCAATGGGCGCTATAGAGCATTTGGGAGTATTGTAAGTCAATTTCGTGATCTGAAGGTAAATAGTGCCGAAAAGTGTTTGTTACGCTCAATGGGCGCTATAAACCATTTTGGAGTGTTGTAAGTCCATTTCGTGATCTGAAGGTAAATAGTGCCAAAAAAGTGTTTGTTAGGCTCAATGGGCGCTATAGAGCATTTGGGAGTGTTGTAAGTCAATTTTGTGATCTGACCGTTAAAAGTGCCAAAAAGTGTTTGTTAGGCTCAATGGGCGCTATAGAGCAGTTGGGAGTGTTGTTAGTCAATTTCGTGATCTTACGGTAAATAGTGCCGAAAAGTGTTTGTTAGGCTCAATGGGCGCTATAGAGCATTTGGAGTGTTGTAAGTCAATTTCGTGATCTGACAGTGAAAAGTGCCGAAAAGTGTTTGTTAGGCTCAATGGGCGCTATAGAGCATTTGGGAGTGTTGTAAGTCAATTTTGTGATCTGACCGTGAAAAGTGCCAAAAAGTGTTTGTGAGGCTCAATGGGCGCTATAGAGCATTTGGGAGTATTGTAGGTCAATTTCGTGATCTGAAGGTAAATAGTGCCGAAAAGTGTTTGTTAGGCTCAATGGCGCTATAGAGCATTTGGGAGTGTTGTAAGTCAATTTCGTGATCTGAAGGTAAAAAGTGCCAAAAAGTGTTTCTTACGCTCAATGGGCGCTATAGAGCATTTTGGAGTGTTGTAAGTCCATTTCGTGATCTGAAGGTAAATAGTGCCGAAAAGTGTTTGTTAGGCTCAATGGGCGCTATAGAGCATTTGGGAGTATTGTAAGTCAATTTCGTGATCTGAAGGTAAAAAGTGCCAAAAAGTGTTTCTTACGCTCAATGGGCGCTATAGAGCATTTTGGAGTGTTGTAAGTCCATTTCGTGATCTGAAGGTAAATAGTGCCGAAAAGTGTTTGTTAGGCTCAATGGGCGCTATAAACCATTCTGGAGTGTTGTAAGTCCATTTCGTGATCTGAAGGTAAATAGTGCCGAAAAGTGTTTGTTAGGCTCAATGGGCGCTATAGAGCATTTGGGAGTGTTGTAAGTCAATTTCGTGATCTGACGTCGAAAAGTGCCGAAAAGTGTTTGTTAGGCTCAATGGGCTCTATAGACCATTTTGGAGTGTTGTTAGTCAATTTCGTGATCTGAAGGTAAATAGTGCCGAAAAGTGTTTGTTACGCTCAATGGGCGCTATAAAACCATTTTGGAGTGTTGTAAGTCCATTTCGTGATCTGAAGGTAAATAGTGCCAAAAAGTGTTTGTTAGGCTCAATGGGCGCTATAGAGCATTTTGGAGTGTTGTAAGTCCATTTCGTGATCTGAAGGTAAATAGTGCCGAAAAGTGTTTGTTACGCTCAATGGGCGCTATAAACCATTTTGGAGTGTTGTAAGTCCATTTCGTGATCTGAAGGTAAATAGTGCCAAAAAGTGTTTGTTAGGCTCAATGGGCGCTATAGAGCATAGAGCATTTTGGAGTGTCCATAGTCCATTTCGTGATCTGAAGGTAAATAGTGCCGAAAAGTGTTTGTTAGGCTCAATGGGCGCTATAGACCATTTGGGAGTGTTGTAAGTCAATTTCGTGATCTGACTGTGAAAAGTGCCGAAAAGTGTTTGTTAGGCTCAATGGGCTCTATAGACCATTTTGGAGTGTTGTTAGTCAATTTCGTGATCTGAAGGTAAATAGTGCCGAAAAGTGTTTGTTAGGCTCAATGGGCGCTATAAACCATTTTGGAGTGTTGTAAGTCCATTTCGTGATCTGAAGGTAAATAGTGCCAAAAAGTGTTTGTTAGGCTCAATGGGCGCTATAGAGCATTTGGGAGTGTTGTAAGTCAATTTCGTGATCTGACTGTGAAAAGTGCCGAAAAGTGTTTGTTAGGCTCAATGGGATCTATAGACCATTTTGGAGTGTTGTTAGTCAATTTCGTGATCTGAAGGTAAATAGTGCCGAAAAGTGTTTGTTACGCTCAATGGGCGCTATAAACCATTTTGGAGTGTTGTAAGTCCATTTCGTGATCTGAAGGTAAATAGTGCCGAAAAGTGTTTGTTAGGCTCAATGGGCGATATAGAGCATTTGGGAGTGTTGTAAGTCAATTTCGTGATCTGACGGTGAAAAGTGCCGAAAAGTGTTTGTTAGGCTCAATGGGCGCTATAGAGCATTTGGGAGTATTGTAAGTCAATTTCGTGATCTGAAGGTAAAAAGTGCCGAAAAGTGTTTGTTAGGCTCAATGGGCGCTATAGACCATTTGGGAGTGTTGCAAGTCCATTTTGTGATCTGAAGGTAAATAGTGCCAAAAAGTGTTTCTTACGCTCAATGGGCGCTATAGAGCATTTTGGAGTGTTGTAAGTCCATTTCGTGATCTGAAGGTAAATAGTGCCGAAAAGTGTTTGTTTGGCTCAATGTGCGCTATAGAGCATTTGGGAGTGTTGTTAGTCAATTTCGTGATCTGAAGGTAAATAGTGCAGAAAAGTGTTTGTTAGGCTCAATGGGCGCTATAGACCATTTGGGAGTGTTGGAAGTCCATTTTGTGATCTGAAGGTATATAGTGCCAAAAAGTGTTTCTTACGCTCAATGGGCGCTATAGACCATTTGGGAGTGTTGGAAGTCCATTTTGTGATCTGAAGGTAAATAGTGCCAAAAAGTGTTTCTTACGCTCAATGGGCGCTATAAACCATTCTGGAGTGTTGTAAGTCCATTTCGTGATCTGAAGGTAAATAGTGCCGAAAAGTGTTTGTAAGGCTCAATGGGCGCTATAGAGCATTTGGGAGTGTTGTAAGTCAATTTCGTGATCTGACCGTGAAAAGTGCCGAAAAGTGTTTGTTAGGCTCAATGGGCGCTATAGAGCATTTGGGAGTGTTGTAAGTCAATTTTGTGATCTGACCGTGAAAAGTGCCAAAAAGTGTTTGTTAGGCTCAATGGGCGCTATAGAGCAGTTGGGAGTGTTGTTAGTCAATTTCGTGATCTTACGGTAAATAGTGCCGAAAAGTGTTTGTTAGGCTCAATGGGCGCTATAGAGCATTTGGGAGTATTGTAAGTCAATTTCGTGATCTGAAGGTAAATAGTGCCGAAAAGTGTTTGTTACGCTCAATGGGCGCTATAAACCATTTTGGAGTGTTGTAAGTCCATTTCGTGATCTGAAGGTAAATAGTGCCAAAAAGTGTTTGTTAGGCTCAATGGGCGCTATAGAGCATTTGGGAGTGTTGTAAGTCAATTTTGTGATCTGACCGTTAAAAGTGCCAAAAAGTGTTTGTTAGGCTCAATGGGCGCTATAGAGCAGTTGGGAGTGTTGTTAGTCAATTTCGTGATCTTACGGTAAATAGTGCCGAAAAGTGTTTGTTAGGCTCAATGGGCGCTATAGAGCATTTGGGAGTGTTGTAAGTCAATTTCGTGATCTGACAGTGAAAAGTGCCGAAAAGTGTTTGTTAGGCTCAATGGGCGCTATAGAGCATTTGGGAGTGTTGTAAGTCAATTTTGTGATCTGACCGTGAAAAGTGCCAAAAAGTGTTTGTGAGGCTCAATGGGCGCTATAGAGCATTTGGGAGTATTGTAAGTCAATTTCGTGATCTGAAGGTAAATAGTGCCGAAAAGTGTTTGTTAGGCTCAATGGGCGCTATAGAGCATTTGGGAGTGTTGTAAGTCAATTTCGTGATCTGAAGGTAAAAAGTGCCAAAAAGTGTTTCTTACGCTCAATGGGCGCTATAGAGCATTTTGGAGTGTTGTAAGTCCATTTCGTGATCTGAAGGTAAATAGTGCCGAAAAGTGTTTGTTAGGCTCAATGGGCGCTATAGAGCATTTGGGAGTATTGTAAGTCAATTTCGTGATCTGAAGGTAAAAAGTGCCAAAAAGTGTTTCTTACGCTCAATGGGCGCTATAGAGCATTTTGGAGTGTTGTAAGTCCATTTCGTGATCTGAAGGTAAATAGTGCCGAAAAGTGTTTGTTAGGCTCAATGGGCGCTATAAACCATTCTGGAGTGTTGTAAGTCCATTTCGTGATCTGAAGGTAAATAGTGCCGAAAAGTGTTTGTTAGGCTCAATGGGCGCTATAGAGCATTTGGGAGTGTTGTAAGTCAATTTCGTGATCTGACGTCGAAAAGTGCCGAAAAGTGTTTGTTAGGCTCAATGGGCTCTATAGACCATTTTGGAGTGTTGTTAGTCAATTTCGTGATCTGAAGGTAAATAGTGCCGAAAAGTGTTTGTTACGCTCAATGGGCGCTATAAACCATTTTGGAGTGTTGTAAGTCCATTTCGTGATCTGAAGGTAAATAGTGCCAAAAAGTGTTTGTTAGGCTCAATGGGCGCTATAGAGCATTTTGGAGTGTTGTAAGTCCATTTCGTGATCTGAAGGTAAATAGTGCCGAAAAGTGTTTGTTACGCTCAATGGGCGCTATAAACCATTTTGGAGTGTTGTAAGTCCATTTCGTGATCTGAAGGTAAATAGTGCCAAAAAGTGTTTGTTAGGCTCAATGGGCGCTATAGAGCATAGAGCATTTTGGAGTGTCCATAGTCCATTTCGTGATCTGAAGGTAAATAGTGCCGAAAAGTGTTTGTTAGGCTCAATGGGCGCTATAGACCATTTGGGAGTGTTGTAAGTCAATTTCGTGATCTGACTGTGAAAAGTGCCGAAAAGTGTTTGTTAGGCTCAATGGGCTCTATAGACCATTTTGGAGTGTTGTTAGTCAATTTCGTGATCTGAAGGTAAATAGTGCCGAAAAGTGTTTGTTAGGCTCAATGGGCGCTATAAACCATTTTGGAGTGTTGTAAGTCCATTTCGTGATCTGAAGGTCAATAGTGCCAAAAAGTGTTTGTAAGGCTCAATGGGCGCTATAGAGCATTTGGGAGTGTTGTAAGTCCATTTCGTGATCTGAAGGTAAATAGTGCCGAAAAGTGTTTGTTAGGCTCAATGGGCGATATAGAGCATTTGGGAGTGTTGTAAGTCAATTTCGTGATCTGACGGTGAAAAGTGCCGAAAAGTGTTTGTTAGGCTCAATGGGCGCTATAGAGCATTTGGGAGTATTGTAAGTCAATTTCGTGATCTGAAGGTAAAAAGTGCCGAAAAGTGTTTGTTAGGCTCAATGGGCGCTATAGACCATTTGGGAGTGTTGCAAGTCCATTTCGTGATCTGAAGGTAAATAGTGCCGAAAAGTGTTTGTTTGGCTCAATGTGCGCTATAGAGCATTTGGGAGTGTTGTTAGTCAATTTCGTGATCTGAAGGTAAATAGTGCAGAAAAGTGTTTGTTAGGCTCAATGGGCGCTATAGACCATTTGGGAGTGTTGGAAGTCCATTTTGTGATCTGAAGGTATATAGTGCCAAAAAGTGTTTCTTACGCTCAATGGGCGCTATAGACCATTTGGGAGTGTTGGAAGTCCATTTTGTGATCTGAAGGTAAATAGTGCCAAAAAGTGTTTCTTACGCTCAATGGGCGCTATAAACCATTTTGGAGTGTTGTAAGTCCATTTCGTGATCTGAAGGTAAATAGTGCCAAAAAGTGTTTGTTAGGCTCAATGGGCGCTATAGAGCATTTTGGAGCGTTGTAAGTCCATTTCGTGATCTGAAGGTAAATAGTGCCGAAAAGTGTTTGTTAGGCTCAATG
This sequence comes from Crossaster papposus, assembly GCA_037893245.1. NCBI lineage: Eukaryota > Metazoa > Echinodermata > Asteroidea > Velatida > Solasteridae > Crossaster > Crossaster papposus. The sequence continues at coordinate 77,433 of JBAIAA010000100.1, forward strand.
GGCGCTATAGAGCATTTGGGAGTGTTGTTAGTCAATTTCGTGATCTGAAGGTAAATAGTGCCGAAAAGTGTTTGTTAGGCTCAATGGGCGCTATAGAGCATTTGGGAGTGTTGTAAGTCAATTTTGTGATCTGACCGTGAAAAGTGCCAAAAAGTGTTTGTTAGGCTCAATGGGCGCTATAGAGCAGTTGGGAGTGTTGTTAGTCAATTTCGTGATCTTACGGTAAATAGAGCCGAAAAGTGTTTGTTAGGCTTAATGGGCGCTATAGAGCATTTGGGAGTGTTGTAAGTCAATTTCGTGATCTGACAGTGAAAAGTGCCGAAAAGTGTTTGTTAGGCTCAATGGGCTCTATAGACCATTTTGGAGTGTTGTTAGTCAATTTCGTGATCTGAAGGTAAATAGTGCCGAAAAGTGTTTGTTACGCTCAATGGGCGCTATAAACCATTTTGGAGTGTTGTAAGTCCATTTCGTGATCTGAAGGTAAATAGTGCCGAAAAGTGTTTGTTAGGCTCAATGGGCGCTATAGAGCATTTGGGAGTGTTGTAAGTCAATTTTGTGATCTGACCGTGAAAAGTGGCAAAAAGTGTTTGTTAGGCTCAATGGGCGCTATAGAGCATTTGGGAGTATTGTAAGTCAATTTCGTGATCTGAAGGTAAAAAGTGCCAAAAAGTGTTTCTTACGCTCAATGGGCGCTATAGACCATTTGGGAGTGTTGGAAGTCCATTTTGTGATCTGAAGGTAAATAGTGCCAAAAAGTGTTTCTTACGCTCAATGGGCGCTATAAACCATTCTGGAGTGTTGTAAGTCCATTTCGTGATCTGAAGGTAAATAGTGCCGAAAAGTGTTTGTTACGCTCAATGGGCGCTATAAACCATTTTGGAGTGTTGTAAGTCCATTTCGTGATCTGAAGGTAAATAGTGCCAAAAAGTGTTTGTTAGGCTCAATGGGCGCTATAGAGCATTTTGGAGTGTTGTAAGTCCATTTCGTGATCTGAAGGTAAATAGTGCCGAAAAGTGTTTGTTAGGCTCAATGGGCGCTATAGAGCATTTGGGAGTGTTGTTAGTCAATTTCGTGATCTGAAGGTAAATAGTGCCGAAAAGTGTTTGTTAGGCTCAATGGGCGCTATAGACCATTTGGGAGTGTTGTAAGTCAATTTCGTGATCTGACTGTGAAAAGTGCCGAAAAGTGTTTGTTAGGCTCAATGGGCTCTATAGACCATTTTGGAGTGTTGTTAGTCAATTTCGTGATCTGAAGGTAAATAGTGCCGAAAAGTGTTTGTTACGCTCAATGGGCGCTATAAACCATTTTGGAGTGTTGTAAGTCCATTTCGTGATCTGAAGGTAAATAGTGCCAAAAAGTGTTTGTTAGGCTCAATGGGCGCTATAGAGCATTTGGGAGTGTTGTAAGTCAATTTTGTGATCTGACCGTGAAAAGTGCCAAAAAGTGTTTGTTAGGCTCAATGGGCGCTATAGAGCAGTTGGGAGTGTTGTTAGTCAATTTCGTGATCTTACGGTAAATAGTGCCGAAAAGTGTTTGTTAGGCTCAATGGGCGCTATAGAGCATTTGGGAGTGTTGTAAGTCAATTTCGTGATCTGACAGTGAAAAGTGCCGAAAAGTGTTTGTTAGGCTCAATGGGCGCTATAGAGCATTTGGGAGTGTTGTTAGTCAATTTCGTGATCTGAAGGTAAATAGTGCCGAAAAGTGTTTGTTAGGCTCAATGGGCGCTATAGACCATTTGGGAGTGTTGGAAGTCCATTTTGTGATCTGAAGGTAAATAGTGCCGAAAAGTGTTTGTTAGGCTCAATGGGCGCTATAGACCATTTGGGAGTGTTGTTAGTCAATTTCGTGATCTGACTGTGAAAAGTGCCGAAAAGTGTTTGTTAGGCTCAATGGGCTCTATAGACCATTTTGGAGTGTTGTTAGTCAATTTCGTGATCTGAAGGTAAATAGTGCCGAAAAGTGTTTGTTACGCTCAATGGGCGCTATAAACCATTTTGGAGTGTTGTAAGTCCATTTCGTGATCTGAAGGTAAATAGTGCCAAAAAGTGTTTATTAGGCTCAATGGGCGCTATAGAGCATTTGGGAGTGTTGTTAGTCAATTTCGTGATCTGACAGTGAAAAGTGCCCAAAAGTGTTTGTTAGGCTCAATGGGCGCTATAGAGCATTTGGGAGTGTTGTAAGTCAATTTTGTGATCTGACCGTGAAAAGTGCCAAAAAGTGTTTGTTAGGCTCAATGGGCGCTATAGAGCATTTTGGAGTGTTGTAAGTCCATTTCGTGATCTGAAGGTAAATAGTGCCGAAAAGTGTTTGTTAGGCTCAATGGGCGATATAGAGCATTTGGGAGTGTTGTAAGTCAATTTCGTGATCTGACGGTGAAAAGTGCCGAAAAGTGTTTGTTAGGCTCAATGGGCGCTATAGAGCATTTGGGAGTATTGTAAGTCAATTTCGTGATCTGAAGGTAAATAGTGCCGAAAAGTGTTTGTTACGCTCAATGGGCGCTATAAACCATTTTGGAGTGTTGTAAGTCCATTTCGTGATCTGAAGGTAAATAGTGCCAAAAAGTGTTTGTTAGGCTCAATGGGCGCTATAGAGCATTTGGGAGTGTTGTAAGTCCATTTCGTGATCTGAAGGTAAATAGTGCCGAAAAGTGTTTGTTAGGCTCAATGGGCGCTATAGAGCATTTGAGAGTGTTGTTAGTCAATTTCGTGATCTGAAGGTAAATAGTGCCGAAAAGTGTTTGTTAGGCTCAATGGGCGCTATAGACCATTTGGGAGTGTTGTAAGTCAATTTCGTGATCTGAAGGTAAATAGTGCCAAAAAGTGTTTGTTAGGCTCAATGGGCGCTATAGAGCATTTGGGAGTGTTGTAAGTCAATTTTGTGATCTGACCGTGAAAAGTGCCGAAAAGTGTTTGTTAGGCTCAATGGGCTCTATAGACCATTTTGGAGTGTTGTTAGTCAATTTCGTGATCTGAAGGTAAATAGTGCCGAAAAGTGTTTGTTACGCTCAATGGGCGCTATAAACCATTTTGGAGTGTTGTAAGTCCATTTCGTGATCTGAAGGTAAATAGTGCCAAAAAGTGTTTGTTAGGCTCAATGGGCGCTATAGAGCATTTGGGAGTGTTGTAAGTCAATTTTGTGATCTGACCGTGAAAAGTGCCCAAAAGTGTTTGTTAGGCTCAATGGGCGCTATAGAGCATTTGGGAGTGTTGTAAGTCAATTTTGTGATCTGACCGTGAAAAGTGCCAAAAAGTGTTTGTTAGGCTCAATGGGCGCTATAGAGCATTTGGGAGTATTGTAAGTCAATTTTGTGATCTGAAGGTAAATAGTGCCAAAAAGTGTTTCTTACGCTCAATGGGCGCTATAGAGCATTTTGGAGTGTTGTAAGTCCATTTCGTGATCTGAAGGTAAATAGTGCCGAAAAGTGTTTGTTAGGCTCAATGGGCGATATAGAGCATTTGGGAGTGTTGTAAGTCAATTTCGTGATCTGACGGTGAAAAGTGCCGAAAAGTGTTTGTTAGGCTCAATGGGCGCTATAGAGCATTTGGGAGTATTGTAAGTCAATTTCGTGATCTGAAGGTAAATAGTGCCGAAAAGTGTTTGTTACGCTCAATGGGCGCTATAAACCATTTTGGAGTGTTGTAAGTCCATTTCGTGATCTGAAGGTAAATAGTGCCAAAAAGTGTTTGTTAGGCTCAATGGGCGCTATAGAGCATTTGGGAGTGTTGTAAGTCAATTTTGTGATCTGACCGTTAAAAGTGCCAAAAAGTGTTTGTTAGGCTCAATGGGCGCTATAGAGCAGTTGGGAGTGTTGTTAGTCAATTTCGTGATCTTACGGTAAATAGTGCCGAAAAGTGTTTGTTAGGCTCAATGGGCGCTATAGAGCATTTGGGAGTGTTGTAAGTCAATTTCGTGATCTGACAGTGAAAAGTGCCGAAAAGTGTTTGTTAGGCTCAATGGGCGCTATAGAGCATTTGGGAGTGTTGTAAGTCAATTTTGTGATCTGACCGTGAAAAGTGCCAAAAAGTGTTTGTGAGGCTCAATGGGCGCTATAGAGCATTTGGGAGTATTGTAGGTCAATTTCGTGATCTGAAGGTAAATAGTGCCGAAAAGTGTTTGTTAGGCTCAATGGGCGCTATAGAGCATTTGGGAGTGTTGTAAGTCAATTTCGTGATCTGAAGGTAAAAAGTGCCAAAAAGTGTTTCTTACGCTCAATGGGCGCTATAGAGCATTTTGGAGTGTTGTAAGTCCATTTCGTGATCTGAAGGTAAATAGTGCCGAAAAGTGTTTGTTAGGCTCAATGGGCGCTATAGAGCATTTGGGAGTATTGTAAGTCAATTTCGTGATCTGAAGGTAAAAAGTGCCAAAAAGTGTTTCTTACGCTCAATGGGCGCTATAGAGCATTTTGGAGTGTTGTAAGTCCATTTCGTGATCTGAAGGTAAATAGTGCCGAAAAGTGTTTGTTAGGCTCAATGGGCGCTATAAACCATTCTGGAGTGTTGTAAGTCCATTTCGTGATCTGAAGGTAAATAGTGCCGAAAAGTGTTTGTTAGGCTCAATGGGCGCTATAGAGCATTTGGGAGTGTTGTAAGTCAATTTCGTGATCTGACGTCGAAAAGTGCCGAAAAGTGTTTGTTAGGCTCAATGGGCTCTATAGACCATTTTGGAGTGTTGTTAGTCAATTTCGTGATCTGAAGGTAAATAGTGCCGAAAAGTGTTTGTTACGCTCAATGGGCGCTATAAACCATTTTGGAGTGTTGTAAGTCCATTTCGTGATCTGAAGGTAAATAGTGCCAAAAAGTGTTTGTTAGGCTCAATGGGCGCTATAGAGCATTTTGGAGTGTTGTAAGTCCATTTCGTGATCTGAAGGTAAATAGTGCCGAAAAGTGTTTGTTACGCTCAATGGGCGCTATAAACCATTTTGGAGTGTTGTAAGTCCATTTCGTGATCTGAAGGTAAATAGTGCCAAAAAGTGTTTGTTAGGCTCAATGGGCGCTATAGAGCATAGAGCATTTTGGAGTGTCCATAGTCCATTTCGTGATCTGAAGGTAAATAGTGCCGAAAAGTGTTTGTTAGGCTCAATGGGCGCTATAGACCATTTGGGAGTGTTGTAAGTCAATTTCGTGATCTGACTGTGAAAAGTGCCGAAAAGTGTTTGTTAGGCTCAATGGGCTCTATAGACCATTTTGGAGTGTTGTTAGTCAATTTCGTGATCTGAAGGTAAATAGTGCCGAAAAGTGTTTGTTAGGCTCAATGGGCGCTATAAACCATTTTGGAGTGTTGTAAGTCCATTTCGTGATCTGAAGGTAAATAGTGCCAAAAAGTGTTTGTTAGGCTCAATGGGCGCTATAGAGCATTTGGGAGTGTTGTAAGTCAATTTCGTGATCTGACTGTGAAAAGTGCCGAAAAGTGTTTGTTAGGCTCAATGGGATCTATAGACCATTTTGGAGTGTTGTTAGTCAATTTCGTGATCTGAAGGTAAATAGTGCCGAAAAGTGTTTGTTACGCTCAATGGGCGCTATAAACCATTTTGGAGTGTTGTAAGTCCATTTCGTGATCTGAAGGTCAATAGTGCCAAAAAGTGTTTGTTAGGCTCAATGGGCGCTATAGAGCATTTGGGAGTGTTGTAAGTCCATTTCGTGATCTGAAGGTAAATAGTGCCGAAAAGTGTTTGTTAGGCTCAATGGGCGATATAGAGCATTTGGGAGTGTTGTAAGTCAATTTCGTGATCTGACGGTGAAAAGTGCCGAAAAGTGTTTGTTAGGCTCAATGGGCGCTATAGAGCATTTGGGAGTATTGTAAGTCAATTTCGTGATCTGAAGGTAAAAAGTGCCGAAAAGTGTTTGTTAGGCTCAATGGGCGCTATAGACCATTTGGGAGTGTTGCAAGTCCATTTTGTGATCTGAAGGTAAATAGTGCCAAAAAGTGTTTCTTACGCTCAATGGGCGCTATAGAGCATTTTGGAGTGTTGTAAGTCCATTTCGTGATCTGAAGGTAAATAGTGCCGAAAAGTGTTTGTTTGGCTCAATGTGCGCTATAGAGCATTTGGGAGTGTTGTTAGTCAATTTCGTGATCTGAAGGTAAATAGTGCAGAAAAGTGTTTGTTAGGCTCAATGGGCGCTATAGACCATTTGGGAGTGTTGGAAGTCCATTTTGTGATCTGAAGGTATATAGTGCCAAAAAGTGTTTCTTACGCTCAATGGGCGCTATAGACCATTTGGGAGTGTTGGAAGTCCATTTTGTGATCTGAAGGTAAATAGTGCCAAAAAGTGTTTCTTACGCTCAATGGGCGCTATAAACCATTCTGGAGTGTTGTAAGTCCATTTCGTGATCTGAAGGTAAATAGTGCCGAAAAGTGTTTGTAAGGCTCAATGGGCGCTATAGAGCATTTGGGAGTGTTGTAAGTCAATTTCGTGATCTGACCGTGAAAAGTGCCGAAAAGTGTTTGTTAGGCTCAATGGGCGCTATAGAGCATTTGGGAGTGTTGTAAGTCAATTTTGTGATCTGACCGTGAAAAGTGCCAAAAAGTGTTTGTTAGGCTCAATGGGCGCTATAGAGCAGTTGGGAGTGTTGTTAGTCAATTTCGTGATCTTACGGTAAATAGTGCCGAAAAGTGTTTGTTAGGCTCAATGGGCGCTATAGAGCATTTGGGAGTATTGTAAGTCAATTTCGTGATCTGAAGGTAAATAGTGCCGAAAAGTGTTTGTTACGCTCAATGGGCGCTATAAACCATTTTGGAGTGTTGTAAGTCCATTTCGTGATCTGAAGGTAAATAGTGCCAAAAAGTGTTTGTTAGGCTCAATGGGCGCTATAGAGCATTTGGGAGTGTTGTAAGTCAATTTTGTGATCTGACCGTTAAAAGTGCCAAAAAGTGTTTGTTAGGCTCAATGGGCGCTATAGAGCAGTTGGGAGTGTTGTTAGTCAATTTCGTGATCTTACGGTAAATAGTGCCGAAAAGTGTTTGTTAGGCTCAATGGGCGCTATAGAGCATTTGGGAGTGTTGTAAGTCAATTTCGTGATCTGACAGTGAAAAGTGCCGAAAAGTGTTTGTTAGGCTCAATGGGCGCTATAGAGCATTTGGGAGTGTTGTAAGTCAATTTTGTGATCTGACCGTGAAAAGTGCCAAAAAGTGTTTGTGAGGCTCAATGGGCGCTATAGAGCATTTGGGAGTATTGTAAGTCAATTTCGTGATCTGAAGGTAAATAGTGCCGAAAAGTGTTTGTTAGGCTCAATGGGCGCTATAGAGCATTTGGGAGTGTTGTAAGTCAATTTCGTGATCTGAAGGTAAAAAGTGCCAAAAAGTGTTTCTTACGCTCAATGGGCGCTATAGAGCATTTTGGAGTGTTGTAAGTCCATTTCGTGATCTGAAGGTAAATAGTGCCGAAAAGTGTTTGTTAGGCTCAATGGGCGCTATAGAGCATTTGGGAGTATTGTAAGTCAATTTCGTGATCTGAAGGTAAAAAGTGCCAAAAAGTGTTTCTTACGCTCAATGGGCGCTATAGAGCATTTTGGAGTGTTGTAAGTCCATTTCGTGATCTGAAGGTAAATAGTGCCGAAAAGTGTTTGTTAGGCTCAATGGGCGCTATAAACCATTCTGGAGTGTTGTAAGTCCATTTCGTGATCTGAAGGTAAATAGTGCCGAAAAGTGTTTGTTAGGCTCAATGGGCGCTATAGAGCATTTGGGAGTGTTGTAAGTCAATTTCGTGATCTGACGTCGAAAAGTGCCGAAAAGTGTTTGTTAGGCTCAATGGGCTCTATAGACCATTTTGGAGTGTTGTTAGTCAATTTCGTGATCTGAAGGTAAATAGTGCCGAAAAGTGTTTGTTACGCTCAATGGGCGCTATAAACCATTTTGGAGTGTTGTAAGTCCATTTCGTGATCTGAAGGTAAATAGTGCCAAAAAGTGTTTGTTAGGCTCAATGGGCGCTATAGAGCATTTTGGAGTGTTGTAAGTCCATTTCGTGATCTGAAGGTAAATAGTGCCGAAAAGTGTTTGTTACGCTCAATGGGCGCTATAAACCATTTTGGAGTGTTGTAAGTCCATTTCGTGATCTGAAGGTAAATAGTGCCAAAAAGTGTTTGTTAGGCTCAATGGGCGCTATAGAGCATAGAGCATTTTGGAGTGTCCATAGTCCATTTCGTGATCTGAAGGTAAATAGTGCCGAAAAGTGTTTGTTAGGCTCAATGGGCGCTATAGACCATTTGGGAGTGTTGTAAGTCAATTTCGTGATCTGACTGTGAAAAGTGCCGAAAAGTGTTTGTTAGGCTCAATGGGCTCTATAGACCATTTTGGAGTGTTGTTAGTCAATTTCGTGATCTGAAGGTAAATAGTGCCGAAAAGTGTTTGTTAGGCTCAATGGGCGCTATAAACCATTTTGGAGTGTTGTAAGTCCATTTCGTGATCTGAAGGTCAATAGTGCCAAAAAGTGTTTGTAAGGCTCAATGGGCGCTATAGAGCATTTGGGAGTGTTGTAAGTCCATTTCGTGATCTGAAGGTAAATAGTGCCGAAAAGTGTTTGTTAGGCTCAATGGGCGATATAGAGCATTTGGGAGTGTTGTAAGTCAATTTCGTGATCTGACGGTGAAAAGTGCCGAAAAGTGTTTGTTAGGCTCAATGGGCGCTATAGAGCATTTGGGAGTATTGTAAGTCAATTTCGTGATCTGAAGGTAAAAAGTGCCGAAAAGTGTTTGTTAGGCTCAATGGGCGCTATAGACCATTTGGGAGTGTTGCAAGTCCATTTCGTGATCTGAAGGTAAATAGTGCCGAAAAGTGTTTGTTTGGCTCAATGTGCGCTATAGAGCATTTGGGAGTGTTGTTAGTCAATTTCGTGATCTGAAGGTAAATAGTGCAGAAAAGTGTTTGTTAGGCTCAATGGGCGCTATAGACCATTTGGGAGTGTTGGAAGTCCATTTTGTGATCTGAAGGTATATAGTGCCAAAAAGTGTTTCTTACGCTCAATGGGCGCTATAGACCATTTGGGAGTGTTGGAAGTCCATTTTGTGATCTGAAGGTAAATAGTGCCAAAAAGTGTTTCTTACGCTCAATGGGCGCTATAAACCATTCTGGAGTGTTGTAAGTCCATTTCGTGATCTGAAGGTAAATAGTGCCGAAAAGTGTTTGTAAGGCTCAATGGGCGCTATAGAGCATTTGGGAGTGTTGTAAGTCAATTTCGTGATCTGACCGTGAAAAGTGCCGAAAAGTGTTTGTTAGGCTCAATGGGCGCTATAGAGCATTTGGGAGTGTTGTAAGTCAATTTTGTGATCTGACCGTGAAAAGTGCCAAAAAGAGTTTGTTAGGCTCAATGGGCGCTATAGAGCATTTGGGAGTGTTGTTAGTCAATTTCGTGATCTTACGGTAAATAGTGCCGAAAAGTGTTTGTTAGGCTCAATGGGCGCTATAGAGCATTTGGGAGTGTTGTAAGTCAATTTCGTGATCTGACAGTGAAAAGTGCGGAAAAGTGTTTGTTAGGCTCAATGGGCGCTATAGAGCATTTGGGAGTGTTGTAAGTCAATTTTGTGATCTGACCGTGAAAAGTGCCAAAAAGTGTTTGTTAGGCTCAATGGGCGCTATAGAGCATTTGGGAGTATTGTAAGTCAATTTCGTGATCTGAAGGTAAAAAGTGCCAAAAAGTGTTTTTTACGCTCAATGGGCGCTATAGAGAATTTTGGAGTGTTGTAAGTCCATTTCGTAATCTGAAGGTAAATAGTGCCGAAAAGTGTTTGTTAGGCTCAATGGGCGCTATAGAGCATTTGGGAGTGTTGTTAGTCAATTTCGTGATCTGAAGGTAAATAGTGCCGAAAAGTGGGCGCTATAGACCATTTGGGAGTATTGTAAGTCAATTTCGTGATCTGAAGGTAAATAGTGCCGAAAAGTGTTTGTTAGGCTCAATGGGCGCTATAGAGCATTTGGGAGTGTTGTAAGTCAATTTCGTGATCTGACGGTGAAAAGTGCCGAAAAGTGTTTGTTAGGCTCAATGGGCGCTATAGACCATTTTGGAGTGTTGTTAGTCAATTTCGTGATCTGAAGGTAAATAGTGCCGAAAAGTGTTTCTTACGCTCAATGGGCGCTATAAACCATTTTGGAGTGTTGTAAGTCCATTTCGTGATCTGAAGGTAAATAGTGCCAAAAAGTGTTTGTTAGGCTCAATGGGCGCTATAGACCATTTAGGAGTATTGTAAGTCAATTTCGTGATCTGAAGGTAAATAGTGCCGAAAAGTGTTTGTTAGGCTCAATGGGCGCTATAGAGCATTTGGGAGTGTTGTTAGTCAATTTCGTGATCTGAAGGTAAATAGTGCCGAAAAGTGTTTGTTAGGCTCAATGGGCGCTATAGACCATTTGGGAGTGTTGTAAGTCAATTTCGTGATCTGACTGTGAAAAGTGCCGAAAAGTGTTTGTTAGGCTCAATGGGCTCTATAGACCATTTTGGAGTGTTGTTAGTCAATTTCGTGATCTGAAGGTAAATAGTGCCGAAAAGTGTTTGTTACGCTCAATGGGCGCTATAAACCATTTTGGAGTGTTGTAAGTCCATTTCGTGATCTGAAGGTAAATAGTGCCAAAAAGTGTTTGTTAGGCTCAATGGGCGCTATAGAGCATTTGGGAGTGTTGTAAGTCAATTTTGTGATCTGACCGTGAAAAGTGCCAAAAAGTGTTTGTTAGGCTCAATGGGCGCTATAGAGCAGTTGGGAGTGTTGTTAGTCAATTTCGTGATCTTACGGTAAATAGTGCCGAAAAGTGTTTGTTAGGCTCAATGGGCGCTATAGAGCATTTGGGAGTGTTGTAAGTCAATTTCGTGATCTGAAAGTGAAAAGTGCCGAAAAGTGTTTGTTAGGCTCAATGGGCGCTATAGAGCATTTGGGAGTGTTGTAAGTCAATTTCGTGATCTGAAGGTAAATAGTGCCGAAAAGTGTTTGTTACGCTCAATGGGCGCTATAAACCATTTTGGAGTGTTGTAAGTCCATTTCGTGATCTGAAGGTAAATAGTGCCAAAAAGTGTTTGTTAGGCTCAATGGGCGCTATAGAGCATTTTGGAGTGTTGTAAGACAATTTCGTGATCTGAAGGTAAATAGTGCCGAAAAGTGTTTGTTAGGCTCAATGGGCGCTATAGAGCATTTGGGAGTGTTGTTAGTCAATTTCGTGATCTGAAGGTAAATAGTGCCGAAAAGTGTTTGTTAGGCTCAATGGGCGCTATAGACCATTTGGGAGTGTTGTAAGTCAATTTCGTGATCTGACTGTGAAAAGTGCCGAAAAGTGTTTGTTAGGCTCAATGGGCTCTATAGACCATTTTGGAGTGTTGTTAGTCAATTTCGTGATCTGAAGGTAAATAGTGCCGAAAAGTGTTTGTTACGCTCAATGGGCGCTATAAACCATTTTGGAGTGTTGTAAGTCCATTTCGTGATCTGAAGGTAAATAGTGCCAAAAAGTGTTTGTTAGGCTCAATGGGCGCTATAGAGCATTTGGGAGTGTTGTAAGTCAATTTTGTGATCTGACCGTGAAAAGTGCCACAAAGTGTTTGTTAGGCTCAATGGGCGCTATAGAGCAGTTGGGAGTGTTGTTAGTCAATTTCGTGATCTTACGGTAAATAGTGCCGAAAAGTGTTTGTTAGGCTCAATGGGCGTTATAGAGCATTTGGGAGTGTTGTAAGTCAATTTCGTGATCTGACAGTGAAAAGTGCCGAAAAGTGTTTGTTAGGCTCAATGGGCGCTATAGAGCATTTGGGAGTGTTGTAAGTCAATTTTGTGATCTGACCGTGAAAATTTCCAAAAAGTGTTTGTTAGGCTCAATGGGCGCTATAGAGCATTTGGGAGTATTGTAAGTCAATTTCGTGATCTGAAGGTAAATAGTGCCGAAAAGTGTTTGTTAGGCTCAATGGGCGCTATAGAGCATTTGGGAGTGTTGTTAGTCAATTTCGTGATCTGAAGGTAAATAGTGCCGAAAAGTGTTTGTTAGGCTCAATGGGTGCTATAGACCATTTGGGAGTGTTGGAAGTCCATTTTGTGATCTGAAGGTAAATAGTGCCGAAAAGTGTTTGTTAGGCTCAATGGGCGCTATAGACCATTTGGGAGTGTTGTAAGTCAATTTCGTGATCTGACTGTGAAAAGTGCCGAAAAGTGTTTGTTAGGCTCAATGGGCTCTATAGACCATTTTGGAGTGTTGTTAGTCAATTTCGTGATCTGAAGGTAAATAGTGCCGAAAAGTGTTTGTTACGCTCAATGGGCGCTATAAACCATTTTGGAGTGTTGTAAGTCCATTTCGTGATCTGAAGGTAAATAGTGCCAAAAAGTGTTTGTTAGGCTCAATGGGCGCTTTAGAGCATTTGGGAGTGTTGTTAGTCAATTTCGTGATCTGACAGTGAAAAGTGCCCAAAAGTGTTTGTTATGCTCAATGGGCGCTATAGAGCATTTGGGAGTGTTGTAAGTCAATTTTGTGATCTGACCGTGAAAAGTGCCAAAAAGTGTTTGTTAGGCTCAATGGGCGCTATAGAGCATTTGGGAGTATTGTAAGTCAATTTTGTGATCTGAAGGTAAATAGTGCCAAAAAGTGTTTCTTACGCTCAATGGGCGCTATAGAGCATTTTGGAGTGTTGTAAGTCCATTTCGTGATCTGAAGGTAAATAGTGCCGAAAAGTGTTTGTTAGGCTCAATGGGCGATATAGAGCATTTGGGAGTGTTGTAAGTCAATTTCGTGATCTGACGGTGAAAAGTGCCGAAAAGTGTTTGTTAGGCTCAATGGGCGCTATAGAGCATTTGGGAGTATTGTAAGTCAATTTCGTGATCTGAAGGTAAATAGTGCCGAAAAGTGTTTGTTACGCTCAATGGGCGCTATAAACCATTTTGGAGTGTTGTAAGTCCATTTCGTGATCTGAAGGTAAATAGTGCCAAAAAGTGTTTGTTAGGCTCAATGGGCGCTATAGAGCATTTGGGAGTGTTGTAAGTCAATTTTGTGATCTGACCGTTAAAAGTGCCAAAAAGTGTTTGTTAGGCTCAATGGGCGCTATAGAGCAGTTGGGAGTGTTGTTAGTCAATTTCGTGATCTTACGGTAAATAGTGCCGAAAAGTGTTTGTTAGGCTCAATGGGCGCTATAGAGCATTTGGGAGTGTTGTAAGTCAATTTCGTGATCTGACAGTGAAAAGTGCCGAAAAGTGTTTGTTAGGCTCAATGGGCGCTATAGAGCATTTGGGAGTGTTGTAAGTCAATTTTGTGATCTGACCGTGAAAAGTGCCAAAAAGTGTTTGTTAGGCTCAATGGGCGCTATAGAGCATTTGGGACTATTGTAAGTCAATTTCGTGATCTGAAGGTAAATAGTGCCGAAAAGTGTTTGTTAGGCTCAATGGGCGCTATAGAGCATTTGGGAGTGTTGTAAGTCAATTTCGTGATCTGAAGGTAAAAAGTGCCAAAAAGTGTTTCTTACGCTCAATGGGCGCTATAGAGCATTTTGGAGTGTTGTAAGTCCATTTCGTGATCTGAAGGTAAATAGTGCCGAAAAGTGTTTGTTAGGCTCAATGGGCGCTATAGAGCATTTGGGAGTATTGTAAGTCAATTTCGTGATCTGAAGGTAAAAAGTGCCAAAAAGTGTTTCTTACGCTCAATGGGCGCTATAGAGCATTTTGGAGTGTTGTAAGTCCATTTCGTGATCTGAAGGTAAATAGTGCCGAAAAGTGTTTGTTAGGCTCAATGGGCGCTATAAACCATTCTGGAGTGTTGTAAGTCCATTTCGTGATCTGAAGGTAAATAGTGCCGAAAAGTGTTTGTTAGGCTCAATGGGCGCTATAGAGCATTTGGGAGTGTTGTAAGTCAATTTCGTGATCTGACGTCGAAAAGTGCCGAAAAGTGTTTGTTAGGCTCAATGGGCTCTATAGACCATTTTGGAGTGTTGTTAGTCAATTTCGTGATCTGAAGGTAAATAGTGCCGAAAAGTGTTTGTTACGCTCAATGGGCGCTATAAACCATTTTGGAGTGTTGTAAGTCCATTTCGTGATCTGAAGGTAAATAGTGCCAAAAAGTGTTTGTTAGGCTCAATGGGCGCTATAGAGCATTTTGGAGTGTTGTAAGTCCATTTCGTGATCTGAAGGTAAATAGTGCCGAAAAGTGTTTGTTACGCTCAATGGGCGCTATAAACCATTTTGGAGTGTTGTAAGTCCATTTCGTGATCTGAAGGTAAATAGTGCCAAAAAGTGTTTGTTAGGCTCAATGGGCGCTATAGAGCATAGAGCATTTGGGAGTGTTGTTAGTCAATTTCGTGATCTGAAGGTAAATAGTGCAGAAAAGTGTTTGTTAGGCTCAATGGGCGCTATAGACCATTTGGGAGTGTTGGAAGTCCATTTCGTGATCTGAAGGTAAATAGTGCCGAAAAGTGTTTGTTACGCTCAATGGGCGCTATAAACCATTTTGGAGTGTTGTAAGTCCATTTCGTGATCTGAAGGTAAATAGTGCCAAAAAGTGTTTGTTAGGCTCAATGGGCGCTATAGAGCATTTGGGAGTGTTGTAAGTCAATTTCGTGATCTGACTGTGAAAAGTGCCGAAAAGTGTTTGTTAGGCTCAATGGGCTCTATAGACCATTTTGGAGTGTTGTTAGTCAATTTCGTGATCTGAAGGTAAATAGTGCCGAAAAGTGTTTGTTACGCTCAATGGGCGCTATAAACCATTTTGGAGTGTTGTAAGTCCATTTCGTGATCTGAAGGTCAATAGTGCCAAAAAGTGTTTGTTAGGCTCAATGGGCGCTATAGAGCATTTGGGAGTGTTGTTAGTCAATTTCGTGATCTGACAGTGAAAAGTGCCCAAAAGTGTTTGTTAGGCTCAATGGGCGCTATAGAGCATTTGGGAGTGTTGTAAGTCAATTTTGTGATCTGACCGTGAAAAGTGCCAAAAAGTGTTTGTTAGGCTCAATGGGCGCTATAGAGCATTTGGGAGTATTGTAAGTCAATTTTGTGATCTGAAGGTAAATAGTGCCAAAAAGTGTTTCTTACGCTCAATGGGCGCTATAGAGCATTTTGGAGTGTTGTAAGTCCATTTCGTGATCTGAAGGTAAATAGTGCCGAAAAGTGTTTGTTAGGCTCAATGGGCGATATAGAGCATTTGGGAGTGTTGTAAGTCAATTTCGTGATCTGACGGTGAAAAGTGCCGAAAAGTGTTTGTTAGGCTCAATGGGCGCTATAGAGCATTTGGGAGTATTGTAAGTCAATTTCGTGATCTGAAGGTAAAAAGTGCCGAAAAGTGTTTGTTAGGCTCAATGGGCGCTATAGACCATTTGGGAGTGTTGCAAGTCCATTTTGTGATCTGAAGGTAAATAGTGCCAAAAAGTGTTTCTTACGCTCAATGGGCGCTATAGAGCATTTTGGAGTGTTGTAAGTCCATTTCGTGATCTGAAGGTAAATAGTGCCGAAAAGTGTTTGTTTGGCTCAATGTGCGCTATAGAGCATTTGGGAGTGTTGTTAGTCAATTTCGTGATCTGAAGGTAAATAGTGCAGAAAAGTGTTTGTTAGGCTCAATGGGCGCTATAGACCATTTGGGAGTGTTGGAAGTCCATTTTGTGATCTGAAGGTATATAGTGCCAAAAAGTGTTTCTTACGCTCAATGGGCGCTATAGACCATTTGGGAGTGTTGGAAGTCCATTTTGTGATCTGAAGGTAAATAGTGCCAAAAAGTGTTTCTTACGCTCAATGGGCGCTATAGACCATTTGGGAGTGTTGGAAGTCCATTTTGTGATCTGAAGGTAAATAGTGCCAAAAAGTGTTTCTTACGCTCAATGGGCGCTATAGACCATTTGGGAGTGTTGGAAGTCCATTTTGTGATCTGAAGGTAAATAGTGCCAAAAAGTGTTTCTTACGCTCAATGGGCGCTATAAACCATTCTGGAGTGTTGTAAGTCCATTTCGTGATCTGAAGGTAAATAGTGCCGAAAAGTGTTTGTAAGGCTCAATGGGCGCTATAGAGCATTTGGGAGTGTTGTAAGTCAATTTCGTGATCTGACCGTGAAAAGTGCCGAAAAGTGTTTGTTAGGCTCAATGGGCGCTATAGAGCATTTGGGAGTGTTGTAAGTCAATTTTGTGATCTGACCGTGAAAAGTGCCAAAAAGTGTTTGTTAGGCTCAATGGGCGCTATAGAGCATTTGGGAGTGTTGTTAGTCAATTTCGTGATCTTACGGTAAATAGTGCCGAAAAGTGTTTGTTAGGCTCAATGGGCGCTATAGAGCATTTGGGAGTGTTGTAAGTCAATTTCGTGATCTGACAGTGAAAAGTGCGGAAAAGTGTTTGTTAGGCTCAATGGGCGCTATAGAGCATTTGGGAGTGTTGTAAGTCAATTTTGTGATCTGACCGTGAAAAGTGCCAAAAAGTGTTTGTTAGGCTCAATGGGCGCTATAGAGCATTTGGGAGTATTGTAAGTCAATTTCGTGATCTGAAGGTAAAAAGTGCCAAAAAGTGTTTTTTACGCTCAATGGGCGCTATAGAGAATTTTGGAGTGTTGTAAGTCCATTTCGTGATCTGAAGGTAAATAGTGCCGAAAAGTGTTTGTTAGGCTCAATGGGCGCTATAGAGCATTTGGGAGTGTTGTTAGTCAATTTCGTGATCTGAAGGTAAATAGTGCCGAAAAGTGTTTGTTAGGCTCAATGGGCGCTATAGACCATTTGGGAGTATTGTAAGTCAATTTCGTGATCTGAAGGTAAATAGTGCCGAAAAGTGTTTGTTAGGCTCAATGGGCGCTATAGAGCATTTGGGAGTGTTGTAAGTCAATTTCGTGATCTGACGGTGAAAAGTGCCGAAAAGTGTTTGTTAGGCTCAATGGGCGCTATAGACCATTTTGGAGTGTTGTAAGTCCATTTCGTGATCTGAAGGTAAATAGTGCCAAAAAGTGTTTGTTAGGCTCAATTGGCGCTATAGAGCATTTTGGAGTGTTGTAAGTCAATTTCGTGATCTGAAGGTAAATAGTGCCGAAAAGTGTTTGTTAGGCTCAATGGGCGCTATAGACCATTTGGGAGTGTTGTAAGTCAATTTCGTGATCTGACGGTGAAAAGTGCCGAAAAGTGTTTGTTAGGCTAAATGGGCTCTATAGACCATTTTGGAGTGTTGTTAGTCAATTTTGTGATCTGAAGGTAAATAGTGCCGAAAAGTGTTTGTTACGCTCAATGGGCGCTATAAACCATTTTGGAGTGTTGTAAGTCCATTTCGTGATCTGAAGGTAAATAGTGCCAAAAAGTGTTTGTTAGGCTCAATGGGCGCTATAGAGCATTTGGGAGTGTTGTTAGTCAATTTCGTGATCTGACAGTGAAAAGTGCCGAAAAGTGTTTGTTAGGCTCAATGGGCGCTATAGAGCATTTGGGAGTGTTGTAAGTCAATTTTGTGATCTGACCGTGAAAAGATCCAAAAAGTGTTTGTTAGGCTCAATGGGCGCTATAGAGCATTTGGGAGTATTGTAAGTCAATTTCGTGATCTGAAGGTAAAAAGTGCCAAAAAGTGTTTCTTACGCCCAATGGGCGCTATAGAGCATTTTGGAGTGTTGTAAGTCCATTTCGTGATCTGAAGGTAAATAGTGCCGAAAAGTGTTTGTTAGGCTCAATGGGCGCTATAGAGCATTTGGGAGTGTTGTTAGTCAATTTCGTGATCTGAAGGTAAATAGTGCCGAAAAGTGTTTGTTAGGCTCAATGGGCTCTATAGACCATTTTGGAGTGTTGTTAGTCAATTTCGTGATCTGAAGGTAAATAGTGCCGAAAAGTGTTTGTTAGGCTCAATGGGCGCTATAGAGCATTTGGGAGTGTTGTAAGTCAATTTCGTGATCTGACGGTAAATAGTGCCGAAAAGTGTTTGTTAGGCTCAATGGGCGCTATAGACCATTTGGGAGTGTTGTAAGTCAATTTCGTGATCTGACTGTGAAAAGTGCCGAAAAGTGTTTGTTAGGCTCAATAGACCATTTTGGAGTGTTGTTAGTCAATTTCGTGATCTGAAGGTAAATAGTGCCGAAAAGTGTTTGTTACGCTCAATGGGCGCTATAAACCATTTTGGAGTGTTGTAAGTCCATTTCGTGATCTGAAGGTAAATAGTGCCAAAAAGTGTTTGTTAGGCTCAATGGGCGCTTTAGAGCATTTGAGAGTGTTGTTAGTCAATTTCGTGATCTGACAGTGAAAAGTGCCCAAAAGTGTTTGTTAGGCTCAATGGGCGCTATAGAGCATTTGGGAGTGTTGTAAGTCAATTTTGTGATCTGACCGTGAAAAGTGCCAAAAAGTGTTTGTTAGGCTCAATGGGCGCTATAGAGCATTTGGGAGTATTGTAAGTCAATTTTGTGATCTGAAGGTAAATAGTGCCAAAAAGTGTTTCTTACGCTCAATGGGCGCTATAGAGCATTTTGGAGTGTTGTAAGTCCATTTCGTGATCTGAAGGTAAATAGTGCCGAAAAGTGTTTGTTAGGCTCAATGGGCGATATAGAGCATTTGGGAGTGTTGTAAGTCAATTTCGTGATCTGACGGTGAAAAGTGCCGAAAAGTGTTTGTTAGGCTCAATGGGCGCTATAGAGCATTTGGGAGTATTGTAAGTCAATTTCGTGATCTGAAGGTAAATAGTGCCGAAAAGTGTTTGTTACGCTCAATGGGCGCTATAAACCATTTTGGAGTGTTGTAAGTCCATTTCGTGATCTGAAGGTAAATAGTGCCAAAAAGTGTTTGTTAGGCTCAATGGGCGCTATAGAGCATTTGGGAGTGTTGTAAGTCAATTTTGTGATCTGACCGTTAAAAGTGCCAAAAAGTGTTTGTTAGGCTCAATGGGCGCTATAGAGCAGTTGGGAGTGTTGTTAGTCAATTTCGTGATCTTACGGTAAATAGTGCCGAAAAGTGTTTGTTAGGCTCAATGGGCGCTATAGAGCATTTGGGAGTGTTGTAAGTCAATTTCGTGATCTGACAGTGAAAAGTGCCGAAAAGTGTTTGTTAGGCTCAATGGGCGCTATAGAGCATTTGGGAGTGTTGTAAGTCAATTTTGTGATCTGACCGTGAAAAGTGCCAAAAAGTGTTTGTTAGGCTCAATGGGCGCTATAGAGCATTTGGGACTATTGTAAGTCAATTTCGTGATCTGAAGGTAAATAGTGCCGAAAAGTGTTTGTTAGGCTCAATGGGCGCTATAGAGCATTTGGGAGTGTTGTAAGTCAATTTCGTGATCTGAAGGTAAAAAGTGCCAAAAAGTGTTTCTTACGCTCAATGGGCGCTATAGAGCATTTTGGAGTGTTGTAAGTCCATTTCGTGATCTGAAGGTAAATAGTGCCGAAAAGTGTTTGTTAGGCTCAATGGGCGCTACAGAGCATTTGGGAGTATTGTAAGTCAATTTCGTGATCTGAAGGTAAAAAGTGCCAAAAAGTGTTTCTTACGCTCAATGGGCGCTATAGAGCATTTTGGAGTGTTGTAAGTCCATTTCGTGATCTGAAGGTAAATAGTGCCGAAAAGTGTTTGTTAGGCTCAATGGGCGCTATAAACCATTCTGGAGTGTTGTAAGTCCATTTCGTGATCTGAAGGTAAATAGTGCCGAAAAGTGTTTGTTAGGCTCAATGGGCGCTATAGAGCATTTGGGAGTGTTGTAAGTCAATTTCGTGATCTGACGTCGAAAAGTGCCGAAAAGTGTTTGTTAGGCTCAATGGGCTCTATAGACCATTTTGGAGTGTTGTTAGTCAATTTCGTGATCTGAAGGTAAATAGTGCCGAAAAGTGTTTGTTACGCTCAATGGGCGCTATAAACCATTTTGGAGTGTTGTAAGTCCATTTCGTGATCTGAAGGTAAATAGTGCCAAAAAGTGTTTGTTAGGCTCAATGGGCGCTATAGAGCATTTTGGAGTGTTGTAAGTCCATTTCGTGATCTGAAGGTAAATAGTGCCGAAAAGTGTTTGTTACGCTCAATGGGCGCTATAAACCATTTTGGAGTGTTGTAAGTCCATTTCGTGATCTGAAGGTAAATAGTGCCAAAAAGTGTTTGTTAGGCTCAATGGGCGCTATAGAGCATAGAGCATTTGGGAGTGTTGTTAGTCAATTTCGTGATCTGAAGGTAAATAGTGCAGAAAAGTGTTTGTTAGGCTCAATGGGCGCTATAGACCATTTGGGAGTGTTGGAAGTCCATTTTGTGATCTGAAGGTATATAGTGCCAAAAAGTGTTTCTTACGCTCAATGGGCGCTATAGACCATTTGGGAGTGTTGTAAGTCAATTTCGTGATCTGACTGTGAAAAGTGCCGAAAAGTGTTTGTTAGGCTCAATGGGCTCTATAGACCATTTTGGAGTGTTGTTAGTCAATTTCGTGATCTGAAGGTAAATAGTGCCGAAAAGTGTTTGTTAGGCTCAATGGGCGCTATAAACCATTTTGGAGTGTTGTAAGTCCATTTCGTGATCTGAAGGTAAATAGTGCCAAAAAGTGTTTGTTAGGCTCAATGGGCGCTATAGAGCATTTGGGAGTGTTGTAAGTCAATTTCGTGATCTGACTGTGAAAAGTGCCGAAAAGTGTTTGTTAGGCTCAATGGGCTCTATAGACCATTTTGGAGTGTTGTTAGTCAATTTCGTGATCTGAAGGTAAATAGTGCCGAAAAGTGTTTGTTACGCTCAATGGGCGCTATAAACCATTTTGGAGTGTTGTAAGTCCATTTCGTGATCTGAAGGTCAATAGTGCCAAAAAGTGTTTGTTAGGCTCAATGGGCGCTATAGAGCATTTGGGAGTGTTGTTAGTCAATTTCGTGATCTGACAGTGAAAAGTGCCCAAAAGTGTTTGTTAGGCTCAATGGGCGCTATAGAGCATTTGGGAGTGTTGTAAGTCAATTTTGTGATCTGACCGTGAAAAGTGCCAAAAAGTGTTTGTTAGGCTCAATGGGCGCTATAGAGCATTTGGGAGTATTGTAAGTCAATTTTGTGATCTGAAGGTAAATAGTGCCAAAAAGTGTTTCTTACGCTCAATGGGCGCTATAGAGCATTTTGGAGTGTTGTAAGTCCATTTCGTGATCTGAAGGTAAATAGTGCCGAAAAGTGTTTGTTAGGCTCAATGGGCGATATAGAGCATTTGGGAGTGTTGTAAGTCAATTTCGTGATCTGACGGTGAAAAGTGCCGAAAAGTGTTTGTTAGGCTCAATGGGCGCTATAGAGCATTTGGGAGTATTGTAAGTCAATTTCGTGATCTGAAGGTAAAAAGTGCCGAAAAGTGTTTGTTAGGCTCAATGGGCGCTATAGACCATTTGGGAGTGTTGCAAGTCCATTTTGTGATCTGAAGGTAAATAGTGCCAAAAAGTGTTTCTTACGCTCAATGGGCGCTATAGAGCATTTTGGAGTGTTGTAAGTCCATTTCGTGATCTGAAGGTAAATAGTGCCGAAAAGTGTTTGTTTGGCTCAATGTGCGCTATAGAGCATTTGGGAGTGTTGTTAGTCAATTTCGTGATCTGAAGGTAAATAGTGCAGAAAAGTGTTTGTTAGGCTCAATGGGCGCTATAGACCATTTGGGAGTGTTGGAAGTCCATTTTGTGATCTGAAGGTATATAGTGCCAAAAAGTGTTTCTTACGCTCAATGGGCGCTATAGACCATTTGGGAGTGTTGGAAGTCCATTTTGTGATCTGAAGGTAAATAGTGCCAAAAAGTGTTTCTTACGCTCAATGGGCGCTATAAACCATTCTGGAGTGTTGTAAGTCCATTTCGTGATCTGAAGGTAAATAGTGCCGAAAAGTGTTTGTAAGGCTCAATGGGCGCTATAGAGCATTTGGGAGTGTTGTAAGTCAATTTCGTGATCTGACCGTGAAAAGTGCCGAAAAGTGTTTGTTAGGCTCAATGGGCGCTATAGAGCATTTGGGAGTGTTGTAAGTCAATTTTGTGATCTGACCGTGAAAAGTGCCAAAAAGTGTTTGTTAGGCTCAATGGGCGCTATAGAGCATTTGGGAGTGTTGTTAGTCAATTTCGTGATCTTACGGTAAATAGTGCCGAAAAGTGTTTGTTAGGCTCAATGGGCGCTATAGAGCATTTGGGAGTGTTGTAAGTCAATTTCGTGATCTGACAGTGAAAAGTGCGGAAAAGTGTTTGTTAGGCTCAATGGGCGCTATAGAGCATTTGGGAGTGTTGTAAGTCAATTTTGTGATCTGACCGTGAAAAGTGCCAAAAAGTGTTTGTTAGGCTCAATGGGCGCTATAGAGCATTTGGGAGTATTGTAAGTCAATTTCGTGATCTGAAGGTAAAAAGTGCCAAAAAGTGTTTTTTACGCTCAATGGGCGCTATAGAGAATTTTGGAGTGTTGTAAGTCCATTTCGTGATCTGAAAGTAAATAGTGCCGAAAAGTGTTTGTTAGGCTCAATGGGCGCTATAGAGCATTTGGGAGTGTTGTTAGTCAATTTCGTGATCTGAAGGTAAATAGTGCCGAAAAGTGTTTGTTAGGCTCAATGGGCGCTATAGACCATTTGGGAGTATTGTAAGTCAATTTCGTGATCTGAAGGTAAATAGTGCCGAAAAGTGTTTGTTAGGCTCAATGGGCGCTATAGAGCATTTGGGAGTGTTGTAAGTCAATTTCGTGATCTGACGGTGAAAAGTGCCGAAAAGTGTTTGTTAGGCTCAATGGGCGCTATAGACCATTTTGGAGTGTTGTAAGTCCATTTCGTGATCTGAAGGTAAATAGTGCCAAAAAGTGTTTGTTAGGCTCAATTGGCGCTATAGAGCATTTTGGAGTGTTGTAAGTCAATTTCGTGATCTGAAGGTAAATAGTGCCGAAAAGTGTTTGTTAGGCTCAATGGGCGCTATAGACCATTTGGGAGTGTTGTAAGTCAATTTCGTGATCTGACGGTGAAAAGTGCCGAAAAGTGTTTGTTAGGCTAAATGGGCTCTATAGACCATTTTGGAGTGTTGTTAGTCAATTTTGTGATCTGAAGGTAAATAGTGTCGAAAAGTGTTTGTTACGCTCAATGGGCGCTATAAACCATTTTGGAGTGTTGTAAGTCCATTTCGTGATCTGAAGGTAAATAGTGCCAAAAAGTGTTTGTTAGGCTCAATGGGCGCTATAGAGCATTTGGGAGTGTTGTTAGTCAATTTCGTGATCTGACAGTGAAAAGTGCCGAAAAGTGTTTGTTAGGCTCAATGGGCGCTATAGAGCATTTGGGAGTGTTGTAAGTCAATTTTGTGATCTGACCGTGAAAAGATCCAAAAAGTGTTTGTTAGGCTCAATGGGCGCTATAGAGCATTTGGGAGTATTGTAAGTTAATTTCGTGATCTGAAGGTAAAAAGTGCCAAAAAGTGTTTCTTACGCCCAATGGGCGCTATAGAGCATTTTGGAGTGTTGTAAGTCCATTTCGTGATCTGAAGGTAAATAGTGCCGAAAAGTGTTTGTTAGGCTCAATGGGCGCTATAGAGCATTTGGGAGTGTTGTTAGTCAATTTCGTGATCTGAAGGTAAATAGTGCCGAAAAGTGTTTGTTAGGCTCAATGGGCTCTATAGACCATTTTGGAGTGTTGTTAGTCAATTTCGTGATCTGAAGGTAAATAGTGCCGAAAAGTGTTTGTTAGGCTCAATGGGCGCTATAGAGCATTTGGGAGTGTTGTAAGTCAATTTCGTGATCTGACGGTGAAAAGTGCCGAAAAGTGTTTGTTAGGCTCAATGGGCTCTATAGACCATTTTGGAGTGTTGTTAGTCAATTTCGTGATCTGAAGGTAAATAGTGCCGAAAAGTGTTTGTTACGCTCAATGGGCGCTATAAACCATTTTGGAGTGTTGTAAGTCCATTTCGTGATCTGAAGGTAAATAGTGCCAAAAAGTGTTTGTTAGGCTCAATGGGCGCTATAGAGCATTTTGGAGTGTTGTAAGTCCATTTCGTGATCTGAAGGTAAATAGTGCCGAAAAGTGTTTGTTAGGCTCAATGGGCGCTATAGAGCATTTGGGAGTGTTGTTAGTCAATTTCGTGATCTGAAGGTAAATAGTGTCGAAAAGTGTTTGTTAGGCTCAATGGGCGCTATAGACCATTTGGGAGTGTTGTAAGTCAATTTCGTGATCTGACTGTGAAAAGTGGCGAAAAGTGTTTGTTACGCTCAATGGGCGCTATAAACCATTTTGGAGTGTTGTAAGTCCATTTCGTGATCTGAAGGTAAATAGTGCCAAAAAGTGTTTGTTAGGCTCAATGGGCGCTATAGAGCATTTGGGAGTGTTGTTAGTCAATTTCGTGATCTGAAAGTGAAAAGTGCCCAAAAGTGTTTGTTAGGCTCAATGGGCGCTATAGAGCATTTGGGAGTGTTGTAAGTCAATTTTGTGATCTGACCGTGAAAAGTGCCAAAAAGTGTTTGTTAGGCTCAATGGGCGCTATAGAGCATTTGGGAGTATTGTAAGTCAATTTTGTGATCTGAAGGTAAATAGTGCCAAAAAGTGTTTCTTACGCTCAATGGGCGCTATAGAGCATTTTGGAGTGTCGTAAGTTCATTTCGTGATCTGAAGGTAAATAGTGCCGAAAAGTGTTTGTTAGGCTCAATGGGCGATATAGAGCATTTGGGAGTGTTGTAAGTCAATTTCGTGATCTGACGGTGAAAAGTGCCGAAAAGTGTTTGTTAGGCTCAATGGGCGCTATAGAGCATTTGGGAGTATTGTAAGTCAATTTCGTGATCTGAAGGTAAAAAGTGCCGAAAGTGTTTGTTAGGCTCAATGGGCGCTATAGACCATTTGGGAGTGTTGGAAGTCCATTTTGTGATCTGAAGGTAAATAGTGCCAAAAAGTGTTTCTTACGCTCAATGGGCGCTATAGAGCATTTTGGAGTGTTGTAAGTCCATTTCGTGATCTGAAGGTAAATAGTGCCGAAAAGTGTTTGTTTGGCTCAATGTGCGCTATAGAGCATTTGGGAGTGTTGTTAGTCAATTTCGTGACCTGAAGGTAAATAGTGCAGAAAAGTGTTTGTTAGGCTCAATGGGCGCTATAGACCATTTGGGAGTGTTGGAAGTCCATTTTGTGATCTGAAGGTATATAGTGCCAAAAAGTGTTTCTTACGCTCAATGGGCGCTATAGACCATTTGGGAGTGTTGGAAGTCCATTTTGTGATCTGAAGGTATATAGTGCCAAAAAGTGTTTCTTACGCTCAATGGGCGCTATAAACCATTCTGGAGTGTTGTAAGTCCATTTCGTGATCTGAAGGTAAATAGTGCCGAAAAGTGTTTGTAAGGCTCAATGGGCGCTATAGAGCATTTGGGAGTGTTGTTAGTCAATTTCGTGATCTTACGGTAAATAGTGCCGAAAAGTGTTTGTTAGGCTCAATGGGCGCTATAGAGCATTTGGGAGTGTTGTAAGTCAATTTCGTGATCTGACAGTGAAAAGTGCGGAAAAGTGTTTGTTAGGCTCAATGGGCGCTATAGAGCATTTGGGAGTGTTGTAAGTCAATTTTGTGATCTGACGGTGAAAAGTGCCGAAAAGTGTTTGTTAGGCTCAATGGGCTCTATAGACCATTTTGGAGTGTTGTTAGTCAATTTCGTGATCTGAAGGTAAATAGTGCCGAAAAGTGTTTGTTACGCTCAATGGGCGCTATAAACCATTTTGGAGTGTTGTAAGTCCATTTCGTGATCTGAAGGTAAATAGTGCCAAAAAGTGTTTGTTAGGCTCAATGGGCGCTATAGAGCATTTTGGAGTGTTGTAAGTCCATTTCGTGATCTGAAGGTAAATAGTGCCGAAAAGTGTTTGTTAGGCTCAATGGGCGCTATAGAGCATTTGGGAGTGTTGTTAGTCAATTTCGTGATCTGAAGGTAAATAGTGTCGAAAAGTGTTTGTTAGGCTCAATGGGCGCTATAGACCATTTGGGAGTGTTGTAAGTCAATTTCGTGATCTGACTGTGAAAAGTGGCGAAAAGTGTTTGTTACGCTCAATGGGCGCTATAAACCATTTTGGAGTGTTGTAAGTCCATTTCGTGATCTGAAGGTAAATAGTGCCAAAAAGTGTTTGTTAGGCTCAATGGGCGCTATAGAGCATTTGGGAGTGTTGTTAGTCAATTTCGTGATCTGAAAGTGAAAAGTGCCCAAAAGTGTTTGTTAGGCTCAATGGGCGCTATAGAGCATTTGGGAGTGTTGTAAGTCAATTTTGTGATCTGACCGTGAAAAGTGCCAAAAAGTGTTTGTTAGGCTCAATGGGCGCTATAGAGCATTTGGGAGTATTGTAAGTCAATTTTGTGATCTGAAGGTAAATAGTGCCAAAAAGTGTTTCTTACGCTCAATGGGCGCTATAGAGCATTTTGGAGTGTCGTAAGTTCATTTCGTGATCTGAAGGTAAATAGTGCCGAAAAGTGTTTGTTAGGCTCAATGGGCGATATAGAGCATTTGGGAGTGTTGTAAGTCAATTTCGTGATCTGACGGTGAAAAGTGCCGAAAAGTGTTTGTTAGGCTCAATGGGCGCTATAGAGCATTTGGGAGTATTGTAAGTCAATTTCGTGATCTGAAGGTAAAAAGTGCCGAAAGTGTTTGTTAGGCTCAATGGGCGCTATAGACCATTTGGGAGTGTTGGAAGTCCATTTTGTGATCTGAAGGTAAATAGTGCCAAAAAGTGTTTCTTACGCTCAATGGGCGCTATAGAGCATTTTGGAGTGTTGTAAGTCCATTTCGTGATCTGAAGGTAAATAGTGCCGAAAAGTGTTTGTTTGGCTCAATGTGCGCTATAGAGCATTTGGGAGTGTTGTTAGTCAATTTCGTGACCTGAAGGTAAATAGTGCAGAAAAGTGTTTGTTAGGCTCAATGGGCGCTATAGACCATTTGGGAGTGTTGGAAGTCCATTTTGTGATCTGAAGGTATATAGTGCCAAAAAGTGTTTCTTACGCTCAATGGGCGCTATAGACCATTTGGGAGTGTTGGAAGTCCATTTTGTGATCTGAAGGTATATAGTGCCAAAAAGTGTTTCTTACGCTCAATGGGCGCTATAAACCATTCTGGAGTGTTGTAAGTCCATTTCGTGATCTGAAGGTAAATAGTGCCGAAAAGTGTTTGTAAGGCTCAATGGGCGCTATAGAGCATTTGGGAGTGTTGTTAGTCAATTTCGTGATCTTACGGTAAATAGTGCCGAAAAGTGTTTGTTAGGCTCAATGGGCGCTATAGAGCATTTGGGAGTGTTGTAAGTCAATTTCGTGATCTGACAGTGAAAAGTGCGGAAAAGTGTTTGTTAGGCTCAATGGGCGCTATAGAGCATTTGGGAGTGTTGTAAGTCAATTTTGTGATCTGACCGTGAAAAGTGCCAAAAAGTGTTTGTTAGGCTCAATGGGCGCTATAGAGCATTTGGGAGTATTGTAAGTCAATTTCGTGATCTGAAGGTAAAAAGTGCCAAAAAGTGTTTCTTACGCTCAATGGGCGCTATAGAGCATTTTGGAGTGTTGTAAGTCCATTTCGTGATCTGAAGGTAAATAGTGCCGAAAAGTGTTTGTTAGGCTCAATGGGCGCTATAGAGCATTTGGGAGTGTTGTTAGTCAATTTCGTGATCTGAAGGTAAATAGTGCCGAAAAGTGTTTGTTAGGCTCAATGGGCGCTATAGACCATTTGGGAGTATTGTAAGTCAATTTCGTGATCTGAAGGTAAATAGTGCCGAAAAGTGTTTGTTAGGCTCAATAGGCGCTATAGAGCATTTGGGAGTGTTGTAAGTCAATTTCGTGATCTGACGGTGAAAAGTGCCGAAAAGTGTTTGTTAGGCTCAATGGGCGCTATAGACCATTTTGGAGTGTTGTAAGTCCATTTCGTGATCTGAAGGTAAATAGTGGCAAAAAGTGTTTGTTAGGCTCAATTGGCGCTATAGAGCATTTTGGAGTGTTGTAAGTCCATTTCGTGATCTGAAGGTAAATAGTGCCGAAAAGTGTTTGTTAGGCTCAATGGGCGCTATAGAGTATTTGGGAGTGTTGTTAGTCAATTTCGTGATCTGAAGGTAAATAGTGCCGAAAAGTGTTTGTTAGGCTCAATGGGCGCTATAGACCATTTGGGAGTGTTGTAAGTCAATTTTGTGATCTGACCGTGAAAAGTGCCAAAAAGTGTTTGTTAGGCTCAATGGGCGCTATAGAGCAGTTGGGAGTGTTGTTAGTCAATTTCGTGATCTTACGGTAAATAGTGCCGAAAAGTGTTTGTTAGGCTCAATGGGCGCTATAGAGCATTTGGGAGTGTTGTAAGTCAATTTCGTGATCTGACAGTGAAAAGTGCCGAAAAGTGTTTGTTAGGCTCAATGGGCGCTATAGAGCATTTGGGAGTGTTGTAAGTCAATTTTGTGATCTGACCGTGAAAAGTGCCAAAAAGTGTTTGTTAGGCTCAATGGGCGCTATAGAGCATTTGGGAGTATTGTAAGTCAATTTCGTGATCTGAAGGTAAATAGTGCCGAAAAGTGTTTGTTAGGCTCAATGGGCGCTATAGAGCATTTTGGAGTGTTGTAAGTCCATTTCGAGATCTGAAGGTAAATAGTGCCGAAAAGTGT
Source organism: Crossaster papposus (assembly GCA_037893245.1). Lineage (NCBI taxonomy): Eukaryota > Metazoa > Echinodermata > Asteroidea > Velatida > Solasteridae > Crossaster > Crossaster papposus. The sequence goes on from JBAIAA010000100.1 coordinate 105,799, forward strand.
TTGTTAGGCTCAATGGGCGCTATAGACCATTTGGGAGTGTTGGAAGTCCATTTTGTGATCTGAAGGTAAATAGTGCCAAAAAGTGTTTCTTACGCTCAATGGGCGCTATAAACCATTCTGGAGTGTTGTAAGTCCATTTCGTGATCTGAAGGTAAATAGTGCCGAAAAGTGTTTGTTAGGCTCAATGGGCTCTATAGACCATTTTGGAGTGTTGTTAGTCAATTTCGTGATCTGAAGGTAAATAGTGCCAAAAAGTGTTTGTTAGGCTCAATGGGCGCTATAGAGCATTTTGGAGTGTTGTAAGTCCATTTCGTGATCTGAAGGTAAATAGTGCCGAAAAGTGTTTGTTAGGCTCAATGGGCGCTATAGAGCATTTGGGAGTGTTGTTAGTCAATTTCGTGATCTGAAGGTAAATAGTGCCGAAAAGTGTTTGTTAGGCTCAATGGGCGCTATAGAGCATTTGGGAGTGTTGTAAGTCAATTTTGTGATCTGACCGTGAAAAGTGCCAAAAAGTGTTTGTTAGGCTCAATGGGCGCTATAGAGCAGTTGGGAGTGTTGTTAGTCAATTTCGTGATCTTACGGTAAATAGAGCCGAAAAGTGTTTGTTAGGCTCAATGGGCGCTATAGAGCATTTGGGAGTGTTGTAAGTCAATTTCGTGATCTGACAGTGAAAAGTGCCGAAAAGTGTTTGTTAGGCTCAATGGGCTCTATAGACCATTTTGGAGTGTTGTTAGTCAATTTCGTGATCTGAAGGTAAATAGTGCCGAAAAGTGTTTGTTACGCTCAATGGGCGCTATAAACCATTTTGGAGTGTTGTAAGTCCATTTCGTGATCTGAAGGTAAATAGTGCCGAAAAGTGTTTGTTAGGCTCAATGGGCGCTATAGAGCATTTGGGAGTGTTGTAAGTCAATTTTGTGATCTGACCGTGAAAAGTGCCAAAAAGTGTTTGTTAGGCTCAATGGGCGCTATAGAGCATTTGGGAGTATTGTAAGTCAATTTCGTGATCTGAAGGTAAAAAGTGCCAAAAAGTGTTTCTTACGCTCAATGGGCGCTATAGACCATTTGGGAGTGTTGGAAGTCCATTTTGTGATCTGAAGGTAAATAGTGCCAAAAAGTGTTTCTTACGCTCAATGGGCGCTATAAACCATTCTGGAGTGTTGTAAGTCCATTTCGTGATCTGAAGGTAAATAGTGCCGAAAAGTGTTTGTTAGGCTCAATGGGCTCTATAGACCATTTTGGAGTGTTGTTAGTCAATTTCGTGATCTGAAGGTAAATAGTGCCAAAAAGTGTTTGTTAGGCTCAATGGGCGCTATAGAGCATTTTGGAGTGTTGTAAGTCCATTTCGTGATCTGAAGGTAAATAGTGCCGAAAAGTGTTTGTTAGGCTCAATGGGCGCTATAGAGCATTTGGGAGTGTTGTTAGTCAATTTCGTGATCTGAAGGTAAATAGTGCCGAAAAGTGTTTGTTAGGCTCAATGGGCGCTATAGAGCATTTGGGAGTGTTGTAAGTCAATTTTGTGATCTGACCGTGAAAAGTGCCAAAAAGTGTTTGTTAGGCTCAATGGGCGCTATAGAGCAGTTGGGAGTGTTGTTAGTCAATTTCGTGATCTTACGGTAAATAGAGCCGAAAAGTGTTTGTTAGGCTCAATGGGCGCTATAGAGCATTTGGGAGTGTTGTAAGTCAATTTCGTGATCTGACAGTGAAAAGTGCCGAAAAGTGTTTGTTAGGCTCAATGGGCTCTATAGACCATTTTGGAGTGTTGTTAGTCAATTTCGTGATCTGAAGGTAAATAGTGCCGAAAAGTGTTTGTTACGCTCAATGGGCGCTATAAACCATTTTGGAGTGTTGTAAGTCCATTTCGTGATCTGAAGGTAAATAGTGCCGAAAAGTGTTTGTTAGGCTCAATGGGCGCTATAGAGCATTTGGGAGTGTTGTAAGTCAATTTTGTGATCTGACCGTGAAAAGTGCCAAAAAGTGTTTGTTAGGCTCAATGGGCGCTATAGAGCATTTGGGAGTATTGTAAGTCAATTTCGTGATCTGAAGGTAAAAAGTGCCAAAAAGTGTTTCTTACGCTCAATGGGCGCTATAGACCATTTGGGAGTGTTGGAAGTCCATTTTGTGATCTGAAGGTAAATAGTGCCAAAAAGTGTTTCTTACGCTCAATGGGCGCTATAAACCATTCTGGAGTGTTGTAAGTCCATTTCGTGATCTGAAGGTAAATAGTGCCGAAAAGTGTTTGTTAGGCTCAATGGGCGCTATAGAGCATTTGGGAGTGTTGTAAGTCAATTTCGTGATCTGACGGTGAAAAGTGCCGAAAAGTGTTTGTTAGGCTCAATGGGCTCTATAGACCATTTTGGAGTGTTGTTAGTCAATTTCGTGATCTGAAGGTAAATAGTGCCGAAAAGTGTTTGTTACGCTCAATGGGCGCTATAAACCATTTTGGAGTGTTGTAAGTCCATTTCGTGATCTGAAGGTAAATAGTGCCAAAAAGTGTTTGTTAGGCTCAATGGGCGCTATAGAGCATTTTGGAGTGTTGTAAGTCCATTTCGTGATCTGAAGGTAAATAGTGCCGAAAAGTGTTTGTTACGCTCAATGGGCGCTATAAACCATTTTGGAGTGTTGTAAGTCCATTTCGTGATCTGAAGGTAAATAGTGCCAAAAAGTGTTTGTTAGGCTCAATGGGCGCTATAGAGCATTTTGGAGTGTTGTAAGTCCATTTCGTGATCTGAAGGTAAATAGTGCCGAAAAGTGTTTGTTAGGCTCAATGGGCGCTATAGAGCATTTGGGAGTGTTGTTAGTCAATTTCGTGATCTGAAGGTAAATAGTGCCGAAAAGTGTTTGTTAGGCTCAATGGGCGCTATAGACCATTTGGGAGTGTTGTAAGTCAATTTCGTGATCTGACTGTGAAAAGTGCCGAAAAGTGTTTGTTAGGCTCAATGGGCTCTATAGACCATTTTGGAGTGTTGTTAGTCAATTTCGTGATCTGAAGGTAAATAGTGCCGAAAAGTGTTTGTTACGCTCAATGGGCGCTATAAACCATTTTGGAGTGTTGTAAGTCCATTTCGTGATCTGAAGGTAAATAGTGCCAAAAAGTGTTTGTTAGGCTCAATGGGCGCTATAGAGCATTTGGGAGTGTTGTAAGTCAATTTTGTGATCTGACCGTGAAAAGTGCCAAAAAGTGTTTGTTAGGCTCAATGGGCGCTATAGAGCAGTTGGGAGTGTTGTTAGTCAATTTCGTGATCTTACGGTAAATAGTGCCGAAAAGTGTTTGTTAGGCTCAATGGGCGCTATAGAGCATTTGGGAGTGTTGTAAGTCAATTTCGTGATCTGACAGTGAAAAGTGCCGAAAAGTGTTTGTTAGGCTCAATGGGCGCTATAGAGCATTTGGGAGTGTTGTAAGTCAATTTTGTGATCTGACCGTGAAAAGTGCCAAAAAGTGTTTGTTAGGCTCAATGGGCGCTATAGAGCATTTGGGAGTATTGTAAGTCAATTTCGTGATCTGAAGGTAAATAGTGCCGAAAAGTGTTTGTTAGGCTCAATGGGCGCTATAGAGCATTTGGGAGTGTTGTTAGTCAATTTCGTGATCTGAAGGTAAATAGTGCCGAAAAGTGTTTGTTAGGCTCAATGGGCGCTATAGACCATTTGGGAGTGTTGGAAGTCCATTTTGTGATCTGAAGGTAAATAGTGCCGAAAAGTGTTTGTTAGGCTCAATGGGCGCTATAGACCATTTGGGAGTGTTGTAAGTCAATTTCGTGATCTGACTGTGAAAAGTGCCGAAAAGTGTTTGTTAGGCTCAATGGGCTCTATAGACCATTTTGGAGTGTTGTTAGTCAATTTCGTGATCTGAAGGTAAATAGTGCCGAAAAGTGTTTGTTACGCTCAATGGGCGCTATAAACCATTTTGGAGTGTTGTAAGTCCATTTCGTGATCTGAAGGTAAATAGTGCCAAAAAGTGTTTGTTAGGCTCAATGGGCGCTATAGAGCATTTGGGAGTGTTGTTAGTCAATTTCGTGATCTGACAGTGAAAAGTGCCCAAAAGTGTTTGTTAGGCTCAATGGGCGCTATAGAGCATTTGGGAGTGTTGTAAGTCAATTTTGTGATCTGACCGTGAAAAGTGCCAAAAAGTGTTTGTTAGGCTCAATGGGCGCTATAGAGCATTTTGGAGTGTTGTAAGTCCATTTCGTGATCTGAAGGTAAATAGTGCCGAAAAGTGTTTGTTAGGCTCAATGGGCGATATAGAGCATTTGGGAGTGTTGTAAGTCAATTTCGTGATCTGACGGTGAAAAGTGCCGAAAAGTGTTTGTTAGGCTCAATGGGCGCTATAGAGCATTTGGGAGTATTGTAAGTCAATTTCGTGATCTGAAGGTAAATAGTGCCGAAAAGTGTTTGTTACGCTCAATGGGCGCTATAAACCATTTTGGAGTGTTGTAAGTCCATTTCGTGATCTGAAGGTAAATAGTGCCAAAAAGTGTTTGTTAGGCTCAATGGGCGCTATAGAGCATTTGGGAGTGTTGTAAGTCAATTTTGTGATCTGACGGTGAAAAGTGCCAAAAAGTGTTTGTTAGGCTCAATGGGCGCTATAGAGCAGTTGGGAGTGTTGTTAGTCAATTTCGTGATCTTACGGTAAATAGTGCCGAAAAGTGTTTGTTAGGCTCAATGGGCGCTATAGAGCATTTGGGAGTGTTGTAAGTCAATTTCGTGATCTGACAGTGAAAAGTGCCGAAAAGTGTTTGTTAGGCTCAATGGGCGCTATAGAGCATTTGGGAGTGTTGTAAGTCAATTTTGTGATCTGACCGTGAAAAGTGCCAAAAAGTGTTTGTTAGGCTCAATGGGCGCTATAGAGCATTTGGGAGTATTGTAAGTCAATTTCGTGATCTGAAGGTAAATAGTGCCGAAAAGTGTTTGTTAGGCTCAATGGGCGCTATAGAGCATTTGGGAGTGTTGTAAGTCAATTTTGTGATCTGACCGTGAAAAGTGCCAAAAAGTGTTTGTTAGGCTCAATGGGCGCTATAGAGCATTTGGGAGTATTGTAAGTCCATTTCGTGATCTGAAGGTAAATAGTGCCAAAAAGTGTTTGTTAGGCTCAATGGGCGCTATAGAGCATTTTGGAGTGTTGTAAGTCCATTTCGTGATCTGAAGGTAAATAGTGCCGAAAAGTGTTTGTTACGCTCAATGGGCGCTATAAACCATTTTGGAGTGTTGTAAGTCCATTTCGTGATCTGAAGGTAAATAGTGCCAAAAAGTGTTTGTTAGGCTCAATGGGCGCTATAGAGCATTTTGGAGTGTTGTAAGTCCATTTCGTGATCTGAAGGTAAATAGTGCCGAAAAGTGTTTGTTAGGCTCAATGGGCGCTATAGAGCATTTGAGAGTGTTGTTAGTCAATTTCGTGATCTGAAGGTAAATAGTGCCGAAAAGTGTTTGTTAGGCTCAATGGGCGCTATAGACCATTTGGGAGTGTTGTAAGTCAATTTCGTGATCTGACTGTGAAAAGTGCCGAAAAGTGTTTGTTAGGCTCAATGGGCTCTATAGACCATTTTGGAGTGTTGTTAGTCAATTTCGTGATCTGAAGGTAAATAGTGCCGAAAAGTGTTTGTTACGCTCAATGGGCGCTATAAACCATTTTGGAGTGTTGTAAGTCCATTTCGTGATCTGAAGGTAAATAGTGCCAAAAAGTGTTTGTTAGGCTCAATGGGCGCTATAGAGCATTTGGGAGTGTTGTAAGTCAATTTTGTGATCTGACCGTGAAAAGTGCCCAAAAGTGTTTGTTAGGCTCAATGGGCGCTATAGAGCATTTGGGAGTGTTGTAAGTCAATTTTGTGATCTGACCGTGAAAAGTGCCAAAAAGTGTTTGTTAGGCTCAATGGGCGCTATAGAGCATTTGGGAGTATTGTAAGTCAATTTTGTGATCTGAAGGTAAATAGTGCCAAAAAGTGTTTCTTACGCTCAATGGGCGCTATAAACCATTCTGGAGTGTTGTAAGTCCATTTCGTGATCTGAAGGTAAATAGTGCCGAAAAGTGTTTGTTAGGCTCAATGGGCTCTATAGACCATTTTGGAGTGTTGTTAGTCAATTTCGTGATCTGAAGGTAAATAGTGCCGAAAAGTGTTTGTTACGCTCAATGGGCGCTATAAACCATTTTGGAGTGTTGTAAGTCCATTTCGTGATCTGAAGGTAAATAGTGCCAAAAAGTGTTTGTTAGGCTCAATGGGCGCTATAGAGCATTTTGGAGTGTTGTAAGTCCATTTCGTGATCTGAAGGTAAATAGTGCCGAAAAGTGTTTGTTAGGCTCAATGGGCGCTATAGAGCATTTGGGAGTGTTGTTAGTCAATTTCGTGATCTGAAGGTAAATAGTGCCGAAAAGTGTTTGTTAGGCTCAATGGGCGCTATAGAGCATTTGGGAGTGTTGTAAGTCAATTTTGTGATCTGACCGTGAAAAGTGCCAAAAAGTGTTTGTTAGGCTCAATGGGCGCTATAGAGCAGTTGGGAGTGTTGTTAGTCAATTTCGTGATCTTACGGTAAATAGAGCCGAAAAGTGTTTGTTAGGCTCAATGGGCGCTATAGAGCATTTGGGAGTGTTGTAAGTCAATTTCGTGATCTGACAGTGAAAAGTGCCGAAAAGTGTTTGTTAGGCTCAATGGGCTCTATAGACCATTTTGGAGTGTTGTTAGTCAATTTCGTGATCTGAAGGTAAATAGTGCCGAAAAGTGTTTGTTACGCTCAATGGGCGCTATAAACCATTTTGGAGTGTTGTAAGTCCATTTCGTGATCTGAAGGTAAATAGTGCCGAAAAGTGTTTGTTAGGCTCAATGGGCGCTATAGAGCATTTGGGAGTGTTGTAAGTCAATTTTGTGATCTGACCGTGAAAAGTGCCAAAAAGTGTTTGTTAGGCTCAATGGGCGCTATAGAGCATTTGGGAGTATTGTAAGTCAATTTCGTGATCTGAAGGTAAAAAGTGCCAAAAAGTGTTTCTTACGCTCAATGGGCGCTATAGACCATTTGGGAGTGTTGGAAGTCCATTTTGTGATCTGAAGGTAAATAGTGCCAAAAAGTGTTTCTTACGCTCAATGGGCGCTATAAACCATTCTGGAGTGTTGTAAGTCCATTTCGTGATCTGAAGGTAAATAGTGCCGAAAAGTGTTTGTTAGGCTCAATGGGCGCTATAGAGCATTTGGGAGTGTTGTAAGTCAATTTCGTGATCTGACGGTGAAAAGTGCCGAAAAGTGTTTGTTAGGCTCAATGGGCTCTATAGACCATTTTGGAGTGTTGTTAGTCAATTTCGTGATCTGAAGGTAAATAGTGCCGAAAAGTGTTTGTTACGCTCAATGGGCGCTATAAACCATTTTGGAGTGTTGTAAGTCCATTTCGTGATCTGAAGGTAAATAGTGCCAAAAAGTGTTTGTTAGGCTCAATGGGCGCTATAGAGCATTTTGGAGTGTTGTAAGTCCATTTCGTGATCTGAAGGTAAATAGTGCCGAAAAGTGTTTGTTACGCTCAATGGGCGCTATAAACCATTTTGGAGTGTTGTAAGTCCATTTCGTGATCTGAAGGTAAATAGTGCCAAAAAGTGTTTGTTAGGCTCAATGGGCGCTATAGAGCATTTTGGAGTGTTGTAAGTCCATTTCGTGATCTGAAGGTAAATAGTGCCGAAAAGTGTTTGTTAGGCTCAATGGGCGCTATAGAGCATTTGGGAGTGTTGTTAGTCAATTTCGTGATCTGAAGGTAAATAGTGCCGAAAAGTGTTTGTTAGGCTCAATGGGCGCTATAGACCATTTGGGAGTGTTGTAAGTCAATTTCGTGATCTGACTGTGAAAAGTGCCGAAAAGTGTTTGTTAGGCTCAATGGGCTCTATAGACCATTTTGGAGTGTTGTTAGTCAATTTCGTGATCTGAAGGTAAATAGTGCCGAAAAGTGTTTGTTACGCTCAATGGGCGCTATAAACCATTTTGGAGTGTTGTAAGTCCATTTCGTGATCTGAAGGTAAATAGTGCCAAAAAGTGTTTGTTAGGCTCAATGGGCGCTATAGAGCATTTGGGAGTGTTGTAAGTCAATTTTGTGATCTGACCGTGAAAAGTGCCAAAAAGTGTTTGTTAGGCTCAATGGGCGCTATAGAGCAGTTGGGAGTGTTGTTAGTCAATTTCGTGATCTTACGGTAAATAGTGCCGAAAAGTGTTTGTTAGGCTCAATGGGCGCTATAGAGCATTTGGGAGTGTTGTAAGTCAATTTCGTGATCTGACAGTGAAAAGTGCCGAAAAGTGTTTGTTAGGCTCAATGGGCGCTATAGAGCATTTGGGAGTGTTGTAAGTCAATTTTGTGATCTGACCGTGAAAAGTGCCAAAAAGTGTTTGTTAGGCTCAATGGGCGCTATAGAGCATTTGGGAGTATTGTAAGTCAATTTCGTGATCTGAAGGTAAATAGTGCCGAAAAGTGTTTGTTAGGCTCAATGGGCGCTATAGAGCATTTGGGAGTGTTGTTAGTCAATTTCGTGATCTGAAGGTAAATAGTGCCGAAAAGTGTTTGTTAGGCTCAATGGGCGCTATAGACCATTTGGGAGTGTTGGAAGTCCATTTTGTGATCTGAAGGTAAATAGTGCCGAAAAGTGTTTGTTAGGCTCAATGGGCGCTATAGACCATTTGGGAGTGTTGTAAGTCAATTTCGTGATCTGACTGTGAAAAGTGCCGAAAAGTGTTTGTTAGGCTCAATGGGCTCTATAGACCATTTTGGAGTGTTGTTAGTCAATTTCGTGATCTGAAGGTAAATAGTGCCGAAAAGTGTTTGTTACGCTCAATGGGCGCTATAAACCATTTTGGAGTGTTGTAAGTCCATTTCGTGATCTGAAGGTAAATAGTGCCAAAAAGTGTTTGTTAGGCTCAATGGGCGCTATAGAGCATTTGGGAGTGTTGTTAGTCAATTTCGTGATCTGACAGTGAAAAGTGCCCAAAAGTGTTTGTTAGGCTCAATGGGCGCTATAGAGCATTTGGGAGTGTTGTAAGTCAATTTTGTGATCTGACCGTGAAAAGTGCCAAAAAGTGTTTGTTAGGCTCAATGGGCGCTATAGAGCATTTTGGAGTGTTGTAAGTCCATTTCGTGATCTGAAGGTAAATAGTGCCGAAAAGTGTTTGTTAGGCTCAATGGGCGATATAGAGCATTTGGGAGTGTTGTAAGTCAATTTCGTGATCTGACGGTGAAAAGTGCCGAAAAGTGTTTGTTAGGCTCAATGGGCTCTATAGACCATTTTGGAGTGTTGTTAGTCAATTTCGTGATCTGAAGGTAAATAGTGCCGAAAAGTGTTTGTTACGCTCAATGGGCGCTATAAACCATTTTGGAGTGTTGTAAGTCCATTTCGTGATCTGAAGGTAAATAGTGCCAAAAAGTGTTTGTTAGGCTCAATGGGCGCTATAGAGCATTTTGGAGTGTTGTAAGTCCATTTCGTGATCTGAAGGTAAATAGTGCCGAAAAGTGTTTGTTACGCTCAATGGGCGCTATAAACCATTTTGGAGTGTTGTAAGTCCATTTCGTGATCTGAAGGTAAATAGTGCCAAAAAGTGTTTGTTAGGCTCAATGGGCGCTATAGAGCATTTTGGAGTGTTGTAAGTCCATTTCGTGATCTGAAGGTAAATAGTGCCGAAAAGTGTTTGTTAGGCTCAATGGGCGCTATAGAGCATTTGGGAGTGTTGTTAGTCAATTTCGTGATCTGAAGGTAAATAGTGCCGAAAAGTGTTTGTTAGGCTCAATGGGCGCTATAGACCATTTGGGAGTGTTGTAAGTCAATTTCGTGATCTGACTGTGAAAAGTGCCGAAAAGTGTTTGTTAGGCTCAATGGGCTCTATAGACCATTTTGGAGTGTTGTTAGTCAATTTCGTGATCTGAAGGTAAATAGTGCCGAAAAGTGTTTGTTACGCTCAATGGGCGCTATAAACCATTTTGGAGTGTTGTAAGTCCATTTCGTGATCTGAAGGTAAATAGTGCCAAAAAGTGTTTGTTAGGCTCAATGGGCGCTATAGAGCATTTGGGAGTGTTGTAAGTCAATTTTGTGATCTGACCGTGAAAAGTGCCAAAAAGTGTTTGTTAGGCTCAATGGGCGCTATAGAGCAGTTGGGAGTGTTGTTAGTCAATTTCGTGATCTTACGGTAAATAGTGCCGAAAAGTGTTTGTTAGGCTCAATGGGCGCTATAGAGCATTTGGGAGTGTTGTAAGTCAATTTCGTGATCTGACAGTGAAAAGTGCCGAAAAGTGTTTGTTAGGCTCAATGGGCGCTATAGAGCATTTGGGAGTGTTGTAAGTCAATTTTGTGATCTGACCGTGAAAAGTGCCAAAAAGTGTTTGTTAGGCTCAATGGGCGCTATAGAGCATTTGGGAGTATTGTAAGTCAATTTCGTGATCTGAAGGTAAATAGTGCCGAAAAGTGTTTGTTAGGCTCAATGGGCGCTATAGAGCATTTGGGAGTGTTGTTAGTCAATTTCGTGATCTGAAGGTAAATAGTGCCGAAAAGTGTTTGTTAGGCTCAATGGGCGCTATAGACCATTTGGGAGTGTTGGAAGTCCATTTTGTGATCTGAAGGTAAATAGTGCCGAAAAGTGTTTGTTAGGCTCAATGGGCGCTATAGACCATTTGGGAGTGTTGTAAGTCAATTTCGTGATCTGACTGTGAAAAGTGCCGAAAAGTGTTTGTTAGGCTCAATGGGCTCTATAGACCATTTTGGAGTGTTGTTAGTCAATTTCGTGATCTGAAGGTAAATAGTGCCGAAAAGTGTTTGTTACGCTCAATGGGCGCTATAAACCATTTTGGAGTGTTGTAAGTCCATTTCGTGATCTGAAGGTAAATAGTGCCAAAAAGTGTTTGTTAGGCTCAATGGGCGCTATAGAGCATTTGGGAGTGTTGTTAGTCAATTTCGTGATCTGACAGTGAAAAGTGCCCAAAAGTGTTTGTTAGGCTCAATGGGCGCTATAGAGCATTTGGGAGTGTTGTAAGTCAATTTTGTGATCTGACCGTGAAAAGTGCCAAAAAGTGTTTGTTAGGCTCAATGGGCGCTATAGAGCATTTTGGAGTGTTGTAAGTCCATTTCGTGATCTGAAGGTAAATAGTGCCGAAAAGTGTTTGTTAGGCTCAATGGGCGATATAGAGCATTTGGGAGTGTTGTAAGTCAATTTCGTGATCTGACGGTGAAAAGTGCCGAAAAGTGTTTGTTAGGCTCAATGGGCGCTATAGAGCATTTGGGAGTATTGTAAGTCAATTTCGTGATCTGAAGGTAAATAGTGCCGAAAAGTGTTTGTTACGCTCAATGGGCGCTATAAACCATTTTGGAGTGTTGTAAGTCCATTTCGTGATCTGAAGGTAAATAGTGCCAAAAAGTGTTTGTTAGGCTCAATGGGCGCTATAGAGCATTTGGGAGTGTTGTAAGTCAATTTTGTGATCTGACCGTGAAAAGTGCCAAAAAGTGTTTGTTAGGCTCAATGGGCGCTATAGAGCAGTTGGGAGTGTTGTTAGTCAATTTCGTGATCTTACGGTAAATAGTGCCGAAAAGTGTTTGTTAGGCTCAATGGGCGCTATAGAGCATTTGGGAGTGTTGTAAGTCAATTTCGTGATCTGACAGTGAAAAGTGCCGAAAAGTGTTTGTTAGGCTCAATGGGCGCTATAGAGCATTTGGGAGTGTTGTAAGTCAATTTTGTGATCTGACCGTGAAAAGTGCCAAAAAGTGTTTGTTAGGCTCAATGGGCGCTATAGAGCATTTGGGAGTATTGTAAGTCAATTTCGTGATCTGAAGGTAAATAGTGCCGAAAAGTGTTTGTTAGGCTCAATGGGCGCTATAGAGCATTTGGGAGTGTTGTAAGTCAATTTTGTGATCTGACCGTGAAAAGTGCCAAAAAGTGTTTGTTAGGCTCAATGGGCGCTATAGAGCATTTGGGAGTATTGTAAGTCCATTTCGTGATCTGAAGGTAAATAGTGCCAAAAAGTGTTTGTTAGGCTCAATGGGCGCTATAGAGCATTTTGTTGTGTTGTAAGTCCATTTCGTGATCTGAAGGTAAATAGTGCCGAAAAGTGTTTGTTACGCTCAATGGGCGCTATAAACCATTTTGGAGTGTTGTAAGTCCATTTCGTGATCTGAAGGTAAATAGTGCCAAAAAGTGTTTGTTAGGCTCAATGGGCGCTATAGAGCATTTTGGAGTGTTGTAAGTCCATTTCGTGATCTGAAGGTAAATAGTGCCGAAAAGTGTTTGTTAGGCTCAATGGGCGCTATAGAGCATTTGAGAGTGTTGTTAGTCAATTTCGTGATCTGAAGGTAAATAGTGCCGAAAAGTGTTTGTTAGGCTCAATGGGCGCTATAGACCATTTGGGAGTGTTGTAAGTCAATTTCGTGATCTGACTGTGAAAAGTGCCGAAAAGTGTTTGTTAGGCTCAATGGGCTCTATAGACCATTTTGGAGTGTTGTTAGTCAATTTCGTGATCTGAAGGTAAATAGTGCCGAAAAGTGTTTGTTACGCTCAATGGGCGCTATAAACCATTTTGGAGTGTTGTAAGTCCATTTCGTGATCTGAAGGTAAATAGTGCCAAAAAGTGTTTGTTAGGCTCAATGGGCGCTATAGAGCATTTGGGAGTGTTGTAAGTCAATTTTGTGATCTGACCGTGAAAAGTGCCCAAAAGTGTTTGTTAGGCTCAATGGGCGCTATAGAGCATTTGGGAGTGTTGTAAGTCAATTTTGTGATCTGACCGTGAAAAGTGCCAAAAAGTGTTTGTTAGGCTCAATGGGCGCTATAGAGCATTTGGGAGTATTGTAAGTCAATTTTGTGATCTGAAGGTAAATAGTGCCAAAAAGTGTTTCTTACGCTCAATGGGCGCTATAGAGCATTTTGGAGTGTTGTAAGTCCATTTCGTGATCTGAAGGTAAATAGTGCCGAAAAGTGTTTGTTAGGCTCAATGGGCGATATAGAGCATTTGGGAGTGTTGTAAGTCAATTTCGTGATCTGACGGTGAAAAGTGCCGAAAAGTGTTTGTTAGGCTCAATGGGCGCTATAGAGCATTTGGGAGTATTGTAAGTCAATTTCGTGATCTGAAGGTAAATAGTGCCGAAAAGTGTTTGTTACGCTCAATGGGCGCTATAAACCATTTTGGAGTGTTGTAAGTCCATTTCGTGATCTGAAGGTAAATAGTGCCAAAAAGTGTTTGTTAGGCTCAATGGGCGCTATAGAGCATTTGGGAGTGTTGTAAGTCAATTTTGTGATCTGACCGTTAAAAGTGCCAAAAAGTGTTTGTTAGGCTCAATGGGCGCTATAGAGCAGTTGGGAGTGTTGTTAGTCAATTTCGTGATCTTACGGTAAATAGTGCCGAAAAGTGTTTGTTAGGCTCAATGGGCGCTATAGAGCATTTGGGAGTGTTGTAAGTCAATTTCGTGATCTGACAGTGAAAAGTGCCGAAAAGTGTTTGTTAGGCTCAATGGGCGCTATAGAGCATTTGGGAGTGTTGTAAGTCAATTTTGTGATCTGACCGTGAAAAGTGCCAAAAAGTGTTTGTGAGGCTCAATGGGCGCTATAGAGCATTTGGGAGTATTGTAAGTCAATTTCGTGATCTGAAGGTAAATAGTGCCGAAAAGTGTTTGTTAGGCTCAATGGGCGCTATAGAGCATTTGGGAGTGTTGTAAGTCAATTTCGTGATCTGAAGGTAAAAAGTGCCAAAAAGTGTTTCTTACGCTCAATGGGCGCTATAGAGCATTTTGGAGTGTTGTAAGTCCATTTCGTGATCTGAAGGTAAATAGTGCCGAAAAGTGTTTGTTAGGCTCAATGGGCGCTATAGAGCATTTGGGAGTATTGTAAGTCAATTTCGTGATCTGAAGGTAAAAAGTGCCAAAAAGTGTTTCTTACGCTCAATGGGCGCTATAGAGCATTTTGGAGTGTTGTAAGTCCATTTCGTGATCTGAAGGTAAATAGTGCCGAAAAGTGTTTGTTAGGCTCAATGGGCGCTATAAACCATTCTGGAGTGTTGTAAGTCCATTTCGTGATCTGAAGGTAAATAGTGCCGAAAAGTGTTTGTTAGGCTCAATGGGCGCTATAGAGCATTTGGGAGTGTTGTAAGTCAATTTCGTGATCTGACGTCGAAAAGTGCCGAAAAGTGTTTGTTAGGCTCAATGGGCTCTATAGACCATTTTGGAGTGTTGTTAGTCAATTTCGTGATCTGAAGGTAAATAGTGCCGAAAAGTGTTTGTTACGCTCAATGGGCGCTATAAACCATTTTGGAGTGTTGTAAGTCCATTTCGTGATCTGAAGGTAAATAGTGCCAAAAAGTGTTTGTTAGGCTCAATGGGCGCTATAGAGCATTTTGGAGTGTTGTAAGTCCATTTCGTGATCTGAAGGTAAATAGTGCCGAAAAGTGTTTGTTACGCTCAATGGGCGCTATAAACCATTTTGGAGTGTTGTAAGTCCATTTCGTGATCTGAAGGTAAATAGTGCCAAAAAGTGTTTGTTAGGCTCAATGGGCGCTATAGAGCATAGAGCATTTTGGAGTGTCCATAGTCCATTTCGTGATCTGAAGGTAAATAGTGCCGAAAAGTGTTTGTTAGGCTCAATGGGCGCTATAGACCATTTGGGAGTGTTGTAAGTCAATTTCGTGATCTGACTGTGAAAAGTGCCGAAAAGTGTTTGTTAGGCTCAATGGGCTCTATAGACCATTTTGGAGTGTTGTTAGTCAATTTCGTGATCTGAAGGTAAATAGTGCCGAAAAGTGTTTGTTAGGCTCAATGGGCGCTATAAACCATTTTGGAGTGTTGTAAGTCCATTTCGTGATCTGAAGGTAAATAGTGCCAAAAAGTGTTTGTTAGGCTCAATGGGCGCTATAGAGCATTTGGGAGTGTTGTAAGTCAATTTCGTGATCTGACTGTGAAAAGTGCCGAAAAGTGTTTGTTAGGCTCAATGGGCTCTATAGACCATTTTGGAGTGTTGTTAGTCAATTTCGTGATCTGAAGGTAAATAGTGCCGAAAAGTGTTTGTTACGCTCAATGGGCGCTATAAACCATTTTGGAGTGTTGTAAGTCCATTTCGTGATCTGAAGGTCAATAGTGCCAAAAAGTGTTTGTTAGGCTCAATGGGCGCTATAGAGCATTTGGGAGTGTTGTTAGTCAATTTCGTGATCTGACAGTGAAAAGTGCCCAAAAGTGTTTGTTAGGCTCAATGGGCGCTATAGAGCATTTGGGAGTGTTGTAAGTCAATTTTGTGATCTGACCGTGAAAAGTGCCAAAAAGTGTTTGTTAGGCTCAATGGGCGCTATAGAGCATTTGGGAGTATTGTAAGTCAATTTTGTGATCTGAAGGTAAATAGTGCCAAAAAGTGTTTCTTACGCTCAATGGGCGCTATAGAGCATTTTGGAGTGTTGTAAGTCCATTTCGTGATCTGAAGGTAAATAGTGCCGAAAAGTGTTTGTTAGGCTCAATGGGCGATATAGAGCATTTGGGAGTGTTGTAAGTCAATTTCGTGATCTGACGGTGAAAAGTGCCGAAAAGTGTTTGTTAGGCTCAATGGGCGCTATAGAGCATTTGGGAGTATTGTAAGTCAATTTCGTGATCTGAAGGTAAAAAGTGCCGAAAAGTGTTTGTTAGGCTCAATGGGCGCTATAGACCATTTGGGAGTGTTGCAAGTCCATTTTGTGATCTGAAGGTAAATAGTGCCAAAAAGTGTTTCTTACGCTCAATGGGCGCTATAGAGCATTTTGGAGTGTTGTAAGTCCATTTCGTGATCTGAAGGTAAATAGTGCCGAAAAGTGTTTGTTTGGCTCAATGTGCGCTATAGAGCATTTGGGAGTGTTGTTAGTCAATTTCGTGATCTGAAGGTAAATAGTGCAGAAAAGTGTTTGTTAGGCTCAATGGGCGCTATAGACCATTTGGGAGTGTTGGAAGTCCATTTTGTGATCTGAAGGTATATAGTGCCAAAAAGTGTTTCTTACGCTCAATGGGCGCTATAGACCATTTGGGAGTGTTGGAAGTCCATTTTGTGATCTGAAGGTAAATAGTGCCAAAAAGTGTTTCTTACGCTCAATGGGCGCTATAAACCATTCTGGAGTGTTGTAAGTCCATTTCGTGATCTGAAGGTAAATAGTGCCGAAAAGTGTTTGTAAGGCTCAATGGGCGCTATAGAGCATTTGGGAGTGTTGTAAGTCAATTTCGTGATCTGACCGTGAAAAGTGCCAAAAAGTGTTTGTGAGGCTCAATGGGCGCTATAGAGCATTTGGGAGTATTGTAAGTCAATTTCGTGATCTGAAGGTAAATAGTGCCGAAAAGTGTTTGTTAGGCTCAATGGGCGCTATAGAGCATTTGGGAGTGTTGTAAGTCAATTTCGTGATCTGAAGGTAAAAAGTGCCAAAAAGTGTTTCTTACGCTCAATGGGCGCTATAGAGCATTTTGGAGTGTTGTAAGTCCATTTCGTGATCTGAAGGTAAATAGTGCCGAAAAGTGTTTGTTAGGCTCAATGGGCGCTATAGAGCATTTGGGAGTATTGTAAGTCAATTTCGTGATCTGAAGGTAAAAAGTGCCAAAAAGTGTTTCTTACGCTCAATGGGCGCTATAGAGCATTTTGGAGTGTTGTAAGTCCATTTCGTGATCTGAAGGTAAATAGTGCCGAAAAGTGTTTGTTAGGCTCAATGGGCGCTATAAACCATTCTGGAGTGTTGTAAGTCCATTTCGTGATCTGAAGGTAAATAGTGCCGAAAAGTGTTTGTTAGGCTCAATGGGCGCTATAGAGCATTTGGGAGTGTTGTAAGTCAATTTCGTGATCTGACGTCGAAAAGTGCCGAAAAGTGTTTGTTAGGCTCAATGGGCTCTATAGACCATTTTGGAGTGTTGTTAGTCAATTTCGTGATCTGAAGGTAAATAGTGCCGAAAAGTGTTTGTTACGCTCAATGGGCGCTATAAACCATTTTGGAGTGTTGTAAGTCCATTTCGTGATCTGAAGGTAAATAGTGCCAAAAAGTGTTTGTTAGGCTCAATGGGCGCTATAGAGCATTTGGGAGTGTTGTAAGTCAATTTCGTGATCTGACTGTGAAAAGTGCCGAAAAGTGTTTGTTAGGCTCAATGGGCTCTATAGACCATTTTGGAGTGTTGTTAGTCAATTTCGTGATCTGAAGGTAAATAGTGCCGAAAAGTGTTTGTTACGCTCAATGGGCGCTATAAACCATTTTGGAGTGTTGTAAGTCCATTTCGTGATCTGAAGGTCAATAGTGCCAAAAAGTGTTTGTTAGGCTCAATGGGCGCTATAGAGCATTTGGGAGTGTTGTTAGTCAATTTCGTGATCTGACAGTGAAAAGTGCCCAAAAGTGTTTGTTAGGCTCAATGGGCGCTATAGAGCATTTGGGAGTGTTGTAAGTCAATTTTGTGATCTGACCGTGAAAAGTGCCAAAAAGTGTTTGTTAGGCTCAATGGGCGCTATAGAGCATTTGGGAGTATTGTAAGTCAATTTTGTGATCTGAAGGTAAATAGTGCCAAAAAGTGTTTCTTACGCTCAATGGGCGCTATAGAGCATTTTGGAGTGTTGTAAGTCCATTTCGTGATCTGAAGGTAAATAGTGCCGAAAAGTGTTTGTTAGGCTCAATGGGCGATATAGAGCATTTGGGAGTGTTGTAAGTCAATTTCGTGATCTGACGGTGAAAAGTGCCGAAAAGTGTTTGTTAGGCTCAATGGGCGCTATAGAGCATTTGGGAGTATTGTAAGTCAATTTCGTGATCTGAAGGTAAAAAGTGCCGAAAAGTGTTTGTTAGGCTCAATGGGCGCTATAGACCATTTGGGAGTGTTGCAAGTCCATTTTGTGATCTGAAGGTAAATAGTGCCAAAAAGTGTTTCTTACGCTCAATGGGCGCTATAGAGCATTTTGGAGTGTTGTAAGTCCATTTCGTGATCTGAAGGTAAATAGTGCCGAAAAGTGTTTGTTTGGCTCAATGTGCGCTATAGAGCATTTGGGAGTGTTGTTAGTCAATTTCGTGATCTGAAGGTAAATAGTGCAGAAAAGTGTTTGTTAGGCTCAATGGGCGCTATAGACCATTTGGGAGTGTTGGAAGTCCATTTTGTGATCTGAAGGTATATAGTGCCAAAAAGTGTTTCTTACGCTCAATGGGCGCTATAGACCATTTGGGAGTGTTGGAAGTCCATTTTGTGATCTGAAGGTAAATAGTGCCAAAAAGTGTTTCTTACGCTCAATGGGCGCTATAAACCATTCTGGAGTGTTGTAAGTCCATTTCGTGATCTGAAGGTAAATAGTGCCGAAAAGTGTTTGTAAGGCTCAATGGGCGCTATAGAGCATTTGGGAGTGTTGTAAGTCAATTTCGTGATCTGACCGTGAAAAGTGCCGAAAAGTGTTTGTTAGGCTCAATGGGCGCTATAGAGCATTTGGGAGTGTTGTAAGTCAATTTTGTGATCTGACCGTGAAAAGTGCCAAAAAGTGTTTGTTAGGCTCAATGGGCGCTATAGAGCATTTGGGAGTGTTGTTAGTCAATTTCGTGATCTTACGGTAAATAGTGCCGAAAAGTGTTTGTTAGGCTCAATGGGCGCTATAGAGCATTTGGGAGTGTTGTAAGTCAATTTCGTGATCTGACAGTGAAAAGTGCGGAAAAGTGTTTGTTAGGCTCAATGGGCGCTATAGAGCATTTGGGAGTGTTGTAAGTCAATTTTGTGATCTGACCGTGAAAAGTGCCAAAAAGTGTTTGTTAGGCTCAATGGGCGCTATAGAGCATTTGGGAGTATTGTAAGTCAATTTCGTGATCTGAAGGTAAAAAGTGCCAAAAAGTGTTTTTTACGCTCAATGGGCGCTATAGAGAATTTTGGAGTGTTGTAAGTCCATTTCGTGATCTGAAGGTAAATAGTGCCGAAAAGTGTTTGTTAGGCTCAATGGGCGCTATAGAGCATTTGGGAGTGTTGTTAGTCAATTTCGTGATCTGAAGGTAAATAGTGCCGAAAAGTGTTTGTTAGGCTCAATGGGCGCTATAGACCATTTGGGAGTATTGTAAGTCAATTTCGTGATCTGAAGGTAAATAGTGCCGAAAAGTGTTTGTTAGGCTCAATGGGCGCTATAGAGCATTTGGGAGTGTTGTAAGTCAATTTCGTGATCTGACGGTGAAAAGTGCCGAAAAGTGTTTGTTAGGCTCAATGGGCGCTATAGACCATTTTGGAGTGTTGTAAGTCCATTTCGTGATCTGAAGGTAAATAGTGCCAAAAAGTGTTTGTTAGGCTCAATGGGCTCTATAGACCATTTTGGAGTGTTGTTAGTCAATTTTGTGATCTGAAGGTAAATAGTGCCGAAAAGTGTTTGTTACGCTCAATGGGCGCTATAAACCATTTTGGAGTGTTGTAAGTCCATTTCGTGATCTGAAGGTAAATAGTGCCAAAAAGTGTTTGTTAGGCTCAATGGGCGCTATAGAGCATTTGGGAGTGTTGTTAGTCAATTTCGTGATCTGACAGTGAAAAGTGCCGAAAAGTGTTTGTTAGGCTCAATGGGCGCTATAGAGCATTTGGGAGTGTTGTAAGTCAATTTTGTGATCTGACCGTGAAAAGTGCCAAAAAGTGTTTGTTAGGCTCAATGGGCGCTATAGAGCATTTGGGAGTATTGTAAGTCAATTTCGTGATCTGAAGGTAAAAAGTGCCAAAAAGTGTTTCTTACGCCCAATGGGCGCTATAGAGCATTTTGGAGTGTTGTAAGTCCATTTCGTGATCTGAAGGTAAATAGTGCCGAAAAGTGTTTGTTAGGCTCAATGGGCGCTATAGAGCATTTGGGAGTGTTGTTAGTCAATTTCGTGATCTGAAGGTAAATAGTGCCGAAAAGTGTTTGTTAGGCTCAATGGGCTCTATAGACCATTTTGGAGTGTTGTTAGTCAATTTCGTGATCTGAAGGTAAATAGTGCCGAAAAGTGTTTGTTAGGCTCAATGGGCGCTATAGAGCATTTGGGAGTGTTGTTAGTCAATTTCGTGATCTGACGGTGAAAAGTGCCGAAAAGTGTTTGTTAGGCTCAATGGGCGCTATAAACCATTTTGGAGTGTTGTAAGTCCATTTCGTGATCTGAAGGTAAATAGTGCCAAAAAGTGTTTGTTAGGCTCAATGGGCGCTATAGAGCATTTTGGAGTGTTGTAAGTCCATTTCGTGATCTGAAGGTAAATAGTGCCGAAAAGTGTTTGTTAGGCTCAATGGGCGCTATAGAGCATTTGGGAGTGTTGTTAGTCAATTTCGTGATCTGAAGGTAAATAGTGTCGAAAAGTGTTTGTTAGGCTCAATGGGCGCTATAGACCATTTGGGAGTGTTGTAAGTCAATTTCGTGATCTGACTGTGAAAAGTGCCGAAAAGTGTTTGTTACGCTCAATGGGCGCTATAAACCATTTTGGAGTGTTGTAAGTCCATTTCGTGATCTGAAGGTAAATAGTGCCAAAAAGTGTTTGTTAGGCTCAATGGGCGCTATAGAGCATTTGGGAGTGTTGTTAGTCAATTTCGTGATCTGACAGTGAAAAGTGCCCAAAAGTGTTTGTTAGGGCTCAATGGGCGCTATAGAGCATTTGGGAGTGTTGTAAGTCAATTTTGTGATCTGACCGTGAAAAGTGCCAAAAAGTGTTTGTTAGGCTCAATGGGCGCTATAGAGCATTTGGGAGTATTGTAAGTCAATTTTGTGATCTGAAGGTAAATAGTGCCAAAAAGTGTTTCTTACGCTCAATGGGCGCTATAGAGCATTTTGGAGTGTCGTAAGTTCATTTCGTGATCTGAAGGTAAATAGTGCCGAAAAGTGTTTGTTAGGCTCAATGGGCGATATAGAGCATTTGGGAGTGTTGTAAGTCAATTTCGTGATCTGACGGTGAAAAGTGCCGAAAAGTGTTTGTTAGGCTCAATGGGCGCTATAGAGCATTTGGGAGTATTGTAAGTCAATTTCGTGATCTGAAGGTAAAAAGTGCCGAAAAGTGTTTGTTAGGCTCAATGGGCGCTATAGACCATTTGGGAGTGTTGGAAGTCCATTTTGTGATCTGAAGGTAAATAGTGCCAAAAAGTGTTTCTTACGCTCAATGGGCGCTATAGAGCATTTTGGAGTGTTGTAAGTCCATTTCGTGATCTGAAGGTAAATAGTGCCGAAAAGTGTTTGTTTGGCTCAATGTGCGCTATAGAGCATTTGGGAGTGTTGTTAGTCAATTTCGTGACCTGAAGGTAAATAGTGCAGAAAAGTGTTTGTTAGGCTCAATGGGCGCTATAGACCATTTGGGAGTGTTGGAAGTCCATTTTGTGATCTGAAGGTATATAGTGCCAAAAAGTGTTTCTTACGCTCAATGGGCGCTATAGACCATTTGGGAGTGTTGGAAGTCCATTTTGTGATCTGAAGGTAAATAGTGCCAAAAAGTGTTTCTTACGCTCAATGGGCGCTATAAACCATTCTGGAGTGTTGTAAGTCCATTTCGTGATCTGAAGGTAAATAGTGCCGAAAAGTGTTTGTAAGGCTCAATGGGCGCTATAGAGCATTTGGGAGTGTTGTTAGTCAATTTCGTGATCTTACGGTAAATAGTGCCGAAAAGTGTTTGTTAGGCTCAATGGGCGCTATAGAGCATTTGGGAGTGTTGTAAGTCAATTTCGTGATCTGACAGTGAAAAGTGCGGAAAAGTGTTTGTTAGGCTCAATGGGCGCTATAGAGCATTTGGGAGTGTTGTAAGTCAATTTTGTGATCTGACCGTGAAAAGTGCCAAAAAGTGTTTGTTAGGCTCAATGGGCGCTATAGAGCATTTGGGAGTATTGTAAGTCAATTTCGTGATCTGAAGGTAAAAAGTGCCAAAAAGTGTTTCTTACGCTCAATGGGCGCTATAGAGCATTTTGGAGTGTTGTAAGTCCATTTCGTGATCTGAAGGTAAATAGTGCCGAAAAGTGTTTGTTAGGCTCAATGGGCGCTATAGAGCATTTGGGAGTGTTGTTAGTCAATTTCGTGATCTGAAGGTAAATAGTGCCGAAAAGTGTTTGTTAGGCTCAATGGGCGCTATAGACCATTTGGGAGTATTGTAAGTCAATTTCGTGATCTGAAGGTAAATAGTGCCGAAAAGTGTTTGTTAGGCTCAATAGGCGCTATAGAGCATTTGGGAGTGTTGTAAGTCAATTTCGTGATCTGACGGTGAAAAGTGCCGAAAAGTGTTTGTTAGGCTCAATGGGCGCTATAGACCATTTGGGAGTATTGTAAGTCAATTTCGTGATCTGAAGGTAAATAGTGCCGAAAAGTGTTTGTTAGGCTCAATTGGCGCTATAGAGCATTTTGGAGTGTTGTAAGTCCATTTCGTGATCTGAAGGTAAATAGTGCCGAAAAGTGTTTGTTAGGCTCAATGGGCGCTATAGAGCATAGAGCATTTTGGAGTGTCCATAGTCCATTTCGTGATCTGAAGGTAAATAGTGCCGAAAAGTGTTTGTTAGGCTCAATGGGCGCTATAGACCATTTGGGAGTGTTGTAAGTCAATTTCGTGATCTGACTGTGAAAAGTGCCGAAAAGTGTTTGTTAGGCTCAATGGGCTCTATAGACCATTTTGGAGTGTTGTTAGTCAATTTCGTGATCTGAAGGTAAATAGTGCCGAAAAGTGTTTGTTAGGCTCAATGGGCGCTATAAACCATTTTGGAGTGTTGTAAGTCCATTTCGTGATCTGAAGGTAAATAGTGCCAAAAAGTGTTTGTTAGGCTCAATGGGCGCTATAGAGCATTTGGGAGTGTTGTAAGTCAATTTCGTGATCTGACTGTGAAAAGTGCCGAAAAGTGTTTGTTAGGCTCAATGGGCTCTATAGACCATTTTGGAGTGTTGTTAGTCAATTTCGTGATCTGAAGGTAAATAGTGCCGAAAAGTGTTTGTTACGCTCAATGGGCGCTATAAACCATTTTGGAGTGTTGTAAGTCCATTTCGTGATCTGAAGGTCAATAGTGCCAAAAAGTGTTTGTTAGGCTCAATGGGCGCTATAGAGCATTTGGGAGTGTTGTTAGTCAATTTCGTGATCTGACAGTGAAAAGTGCCCAAAAGTGTTTGTTAGGCTCAATGGGCGCTATAGAGCATTTGGGAGTGTTGTAAGTCAATTTTGTGATCTGACCGTGAAAAGTGCCAAAAAGTGTTTGTTAGGCTCAATGGGCGCTATAGAGCATTTGGGAGTATTGTAAGTCAATTTTGTGATCTGAAGGTAAATAGTGCCAAAAAGTGTTTCTTACGCTCAATGGGCGCTATAGAGCATTTTGGAGTGTTGTAAGTCCATTTCGTGATCTGAAGGTAAATAGTGCCGAAAAGTGTTTGTTAGGCTCAATGGGCGATATAGAGCATTTGGGAGTGTTGTAAGTCAATTTCGTGATCTGACGGTGAAAAGTGCCGAAAAGTGTTTGTTAGGCTCAATGGGCGCTATAGAGCATTTGGGAGTATTGTAAGTCAATTTCGTGATCTGAAGGTAAAAAGTGCCGAAAAGTGTTTGTTAGGCTCAATGGGCGCTATAGACCATTTGGGAGTGTTGCAAGTCCATTTTGTGATCTGAAGGTAAATAGTGCCAAAAAGTGTTTCTTACGCTCAATGGGCGCTATAGAGCATTTTGGAGTGTTGTAAGTCCATTTCGTGATCTGAAGGTAAATAGTGCCGAAAAGTGTTTGTTTGGCTCAATGTGCGCTATAGAGCATTTGGGAGTGTTGTTAGTCAATTTCGTGATCTGAAGGTAAATAGTGCAGAAAAGTGTTTGTTAGGCTCAATGGGCGCTATAGACCATTTGGGAGTGTTGGAAGTCCATTTTGTGATCTGAAGGTATATAGTGCCAAAAAGTGTTTCTTACGCTCAATGGGCGCTATAGACCATTTGGGAGTGTTGGAAGTCCATTTTGTGATCTGAAGGTAAATAGTGCCAAAAAGTGTTTCTTACGCTCAATGGGCGCTATAAACCATTCTGGAGTGTTGTAAGTCCATTTCGTGATCTGAAGGTAAATAGTGCCGAAAAGTGTTTGTAAGGCTCAATGGGCGCTATAGAGCATTTGGGAGTGTTGTAAGTCAATTTCGTGATCTGACCGTGAAAAGTGCCGAAAAGTGTTTGTTAGGCTCAATGGGCGCTATAGAGCATTTGGGAGTGTTGTAAGTCAATTTTGTGATCTGACCGTGAAAAGTGCCAAAAAGTGTTTGTTAGGCTCAATGGGCGCTATAGAGCATTTGGGAGTGTTGTTAGTCAATTTCGTGATCTTACGGTAAATAGTGCCGAAAAGTGTTTGTTAGGCTCAATGGGCGCTATAGAGCATTTGGGAGTGTTGTAAGTCAATTTCGTGATCTGACAGTGAAAAGTGCGGAAAAGTGTTTGTTAGGCTCAATGGGCGCTATAGAGCATTTGGGAGTGTTGTAAGTCAATTTTGTGATCTGACCGTGAAAAGTGCCAAAAAGTGTTTGTTAGGCTCAATGGGCGCTATAGAGCATTTGGGAGTATTGTAAGTCAATTTCGTGATCTGAAGGTAAAAAGTGCCAAAAAGTGTTTTTTACGCTCAATGGGCGCTATAGAGAATTTTGGAGTGTTGTAAGTCCATTTCGTGATCTGAAGGTAAATAGTGCCGAAAAGTGTTTGTTAGGCTCAATGGGCGCTATAGAGCATTTGGGAGTGTTGTTAGTCAATTTCGTGATCTGAAGGTAAATAGTGCCGAAAAGTGTTTGTTAGGCTCAATGGGCGCTATAGACCATTTGGGAGTATTGTAAGTCAATTTCGTGATCTGAAGGTAAATAGTGCCGAAAAGTGTTTGTTAGGCTCAATGGGCGCTATAGAGCATTTGGGAGTGTTGTAAGTCAATTTCGTGATCTGACGGTGAAAAGTGCCGAAAAGTGTTTGTTAGGCTCAATGGGCGCTATAGACCATTTTGGAGTGTTGTAAGTCCATTTCGTGATCTGAAGGTAAATAGTGCCAAAAAGTGTTTGTTAGGCTCAATTGGCGCTATAGAGCATTTTGGAGTGTTGTAAGTCAATTTCGTGATCTGAAGGTAAATAGTGCCGAAAAGTGTTTGTTAGGCTCAATGGGCGCTATAGACCATTTGGGAGTGTTGTAAGTCAATTTCGTGATCTGACGGTGAAAAGTGCCGAAAAGTGTTTGTTAGGCTAAATGGGCTCTATAGACCATTTTGGAGTGTTGTTAGTCAATTTTGTGATCTGAAGGTAAATAGTGCCGAAAAGTGTTTGTTACGCTCAATGGGCGCTATAAACCATTTTGGAGTGTTGTAAGTCCATTTCGTGATCTGAAGGTAAATAGTGCCAAAAAGTGTTTGTTAGGCTCAATGGGCGCTATAGAGCATTTGGGAGTGTTGTTAGTCAATTTCGTGATCTGACAGTGAAAAGTGCCGAAAAGTGTTTGTTAGGCTCAATGGGCGCTATAGAGCATTTGGGAGTGTTGTAAGTCAATTTTGTGATCTGACCGTGAAAAGTGCCAAAAAGTGTTTGTTAGGCTCAATGGGCGCTATAGAGCATTTGGGAGTATTGTAAGTCAATTTCGTGATCTGAAGGTAAAAAGTGCCAAAAAGTGTTTCTTACGCCCAATGGGCGCTATAGAGCATTTTGGAGTGTTGTAAGTCCATTTCGTGATCTGAAGGTAAATAGTGCCGAAAAGTGTTTGTTAGGCTCAATGGGCGCTATAGAGCATTTGGGAGTGTTGTTAGTCAATTTCGTTATCTGAAGGTAAATAGTGCCGAAAAGTGTTTGTTAGGCTCAATGGGCTCTATAGACCATTTTGGAGTGTTGTTAGTCAATTTCGTGATCTGAAGGTAAATAGTGCCGAAAAGTGTTTGTTAGGCTCAATGGGCGCTATAGAGCATTTGGGAGTGTTGTAAGTCAATTTCGTGATCTGACGGTGAAAAGTGCCGAAAAGTGTTTGTTAGGCTCAATGGGCTCTATAGACCATTTTGGAGTGTTGTTAGTCAATTTCGTGATCTGAAGGTAAATAGTGCCGAAAAGTGTTTGTTACGCTCAATGGGCGCTATAAACCATTTTGGAGTGTTGTAAGTCCATTTCGTGATCTGAAGGTAAATAGTGCCAAAAAGTGTTTGTTAGGCTCAATGGGCGCTATAGAGCATTTTGGAGTGTTGTAAGTCCATTTCGTGATCTGAAGGTAAATAGTGCCGAAAAGTGTTTGTTAGGCTCAATGGGCGCTATAGAGCATTTGGG
Organism: Crossaster papposus; assembly: GCA_037893245.1. Taxonomy (NCBI): domain Eukaryota; kingdom Metazoa; phylum Echinodermata; class Asteroidea; order Velatida; family Solasteridae; genus Crossaster; species Crossaster papposus. The sequence continues at coordinate 131,907 of JBAIAA010000100.1, forward strand.
AGTGTTGTTAGTCAATTTCGTGATCTGAAGGTAAATAGTGTCGAAAAGTGTTTGTTAGGCTCAATGGGCGCTATAGACCATTTGGGAGTGTTGTAAGTCAATTTCGTGATCTGACTGTGAAAAGTGCCGAAAAGTGTTTGTTACGCTCAATGGGCGCTATAAACCATTTTGGAGTGTTGTAAGTCCATTTCGTGATCTGAAGGTAAATAGTGCCAAAAAGTGTTTGTTAGGCTCAATGGGCGCTATAGAGCATTTGGGAGTGTTGTTAGTCAATTTCGTGATCTGACAGTGAAAAGTGCCCAAAAGTGTTTGTTAGGCTCAATGGGCGCTATAGAGCATTTGGGAGTGTTGTAAGTCAATTTTGTGATCTGACCGTGAAAAGTGCCAAAAAGTGTTTGTTAGGCTCAATGGGCGCTATAGAGCATTTGGGAGTATTGTAAGTCAATTTTGTGATCTGAAGGTAAATAGTGCCAAAAAGTGTTTCTTACGCTCAATGGGCGCTATAGAGCATTTTGGAGTGTCGTAAGTTCATTTCGTGATCTGAAGGTAAATAGTGCCGAAAAGTGTTTGTTAGGCTCAATGGGCGATATAGAGCATTTGGGAGTGTTGTAAGTCAATTTCGTGATCTGACGGTAAAAAGTGCCGAAAAGTGTTTGTTAGGCTCAATGGGCGCTATAGAGCATTTGGGAGTATTGTAAGTCAATTTCGTGATCTGAAGGTAAAAAGTGCCGAAAAGTGTTTGTTAGGCTCAATGGGCGCTATAGACCATTTGGGAGTGTTGGAAGTCCATTTTGTGATCTGAAGGTAAATAGTGCCAAAAAGTGTTTCTTACGCTCAATGGGCGCTATAGAGCATTTTGGAGTGTTGTAAGTCCATTTCGTGATCTGAAGGTAAATAGTGCCGAAAAGTGTTTGTTTGGCTCAATGTGCGCTATAGAGCATTTGGGAGTGTTGTTAGTCAATTTCGTGACCTGAAGGTAAATAGTGCAGAAAAGTGTTTGTTAGGCTCAATGGGCGCTATAGACCATTTGGGAGTGTTGGAAGTCCATTTTGTGATCTGAAGGTATATAGTGCCAAAAAGTGTTTCTTACGCTCAATGGGCGCTATAGACCATTTGGGAGTGTTGGAAGTCCATTTTGTGATCTGAAGGTAAATAGTGCCAAAAAGTGTTTCTTACGCTCAATGGGCGCTATAAACCATTCTGGAGTGTTGTAAGTCCATTTCGTGATCTGAAGGTAAATAGTGCCGAAAAGTGTTTGTAAGGCTCAATGGGCGCTATAGAGCATTTGGGAGTGTTGTTAGTCAATTTCGTGATCTTACGGTAAATAGTGCCGAAAAGTGTTTGTTAGGCTCAATGGGCGCTATAGAGCATTTGGGAGTGTTGTAAGTCAATTTCGTGATCTGAAGGTAAATAGTGCCGAAAAGTGTTTGTTAGGCTCAATGGGCGCTATAGACCATTTGGGAGTATTGTAAGTCAATTTCGTGATCTGAAGGTAAATAGTGCCGAAAAGTGTTTGTTAGGCTCAATAGGCGCTATAGAGCATTTGGGAGTGTTGTAAGTCAATTTCGTGATCTGACGGTGAAAAGTGCCGAAAAGTGTTTGTTAGGCTCAATGGGCGCTATAGACCATTTTGGAGTGTTGTAAGTCCATTTCGTGATCTGAAGGTAAATAGTGCCAAAAAGTGTTTGTTAGGCTCAATTGGCGCTATAGAGCATTTTGGAGTGTTGTAAGTCCATTTCGTGATCTGAAGGTAAATAGTGCCGAAAAGTGTTTGTTAGGCTCAATGGGCGCTATAGAGTATTTGGGAGTGTTGTTAGTCAATTTCGTGATCTGAAGGTAAATAGTGCCGAAAAGTGTTTGTTAGGCTCAATGGGCGCTATAGACCATTTGGGAGTGTTGTAAGTCAATTTTGTGATCTGACCGTGAAAAGTGCCAAAAAGTGTTTGTTAGGCTCAATGGGCGCTATAGAGCAGTTGGGAGTGTTGTTAGTCAATTTCGTGATCTTACGGTAAATAGTGCCGAAAAGTGTTTGTTAGGCTCAATGGGCGCTATAGAGCATTTGGGAGTGTTGTAAGTCAATTTCGTGATCTGACAGTGAAAAGTGCCGAAAAGTGTTTGTTAGGCTCAATGGGCGCTATAGAGCATTTGGGAGTGTTGTAAGTCAATTTTGTGATCTGACCGTGAAAAGTGCCAAAAAGTGTTTGTTAGGCTCAATGGGCGCTATAGAGCATTTTGGAGTGTTGTAAGTCCATTTCGAGATCTGAAGGTAAATAGTGCCGAAAACTGTTTGTTAGGCTCAATGGGCGCTATAGACCATTTGGGAGTGTTGGAAGTCCATTTTGTGATCTGAAGGTAAATAGTGCCAAAAAGTGTTTCTTACGCTCAATGGGCGCTATAAACCATTCTGGAGTGTTGTAAGTCCATTTCGTGATCTGAAGGTAAATAGTGCCGAAAAGTGTTTGTTAGGCTCAATGGGCGCTATAAACCATTTTGGAGTGTTGTAAGTCCATTTCGTGATCTGAAGGTAAATAGTGCCAAAAAGTGTTTGTTAGGCTCAATGGGCGCTATAGAGCATTTTGGAGTGTTGTAAGTCCATTTCGTGATCTGAAGGTAAATAGTGCCGAAAAGTGTTTGTTAGGCTCAATGGGCGCTATAGAGCATTTGGGAGTGTTGTAAGTCAATTTTGTGATCTGACCGTGAAAAGTGCCAAAAAGTGTTTGTTAGGCTCAATGGGCGCTATAGAGCAGTTGGGAGTGTTGTTAGTCAATTTCGTGATCTTACGGTAAATAGAGCCGAAAAGTGTTTGTTAGGCTCAATGGGCGCTATAGAGCATTTGGGAGTGTTGTAAGTCAATTTCGTGATCTGACAGTGAAAAGTGCCGAAAAGTGTTTGTTAGGCTCAATGGGCTCTATAGACCATTTTGGAGTGTTGTTAGTCAATTTCGTGATCTGAAGGTAAATAGTGCCGAAAAGTGTTTGTTACGCTCAATGGGCGCTATAAACCATTTTGGAGTGTTGTAAGTCCATTTCGTGATCTGAAGGTAAATAGTGCCGAAAAGTGTTTGTTAGGCTCAATGGGCGCTATAGAGCATTTGGGAGTGTTGTAAGTCAATTTTGTGATCTGACCGTGAAAAGTGCCAAAAAGTGTTTGTTAGGCTCAATGGGCGCTATAGAGCATTTGGGAGTATTGTAAGTCAATTTCGTGATCTGAAGGTAAAAAGTGCCAAAAAGTGTTTCTTACGCTCAATGGGCGCTATAGACCATTTGGGAGTGTTGGAAGTCCATTTTGTGATCTGAAGGTAAATAGTGCCAAAAAGTGTTTCTTTCGCTCAATGGGCGCTATAAACCATTCTGGAGTGTTGTAAGTCCATTTCGTGATCTGAAGGTAAATAGTGCCGAAAAGTGTTTGTTAGGCTCAATGGGCGCTATAGAGCATTTGGGAGTGTTGTAAGTCAATTTCGTGATCTGACGGTGAAAAGTGCCGAAAAGTGTTTGTTAGGCTCAATGGGCTCTATAGACCATTTTGGAGTGTTGTTAGTCAATTTCGTGATCTGAAGGTAAATAGTGCCGAAAAGTGTTTGTTACGCTCAATGGGCGCTATAAACCATTTTGGAGTGTTGTAAGTCCATTTCGTGATCTGAAGGTAAATAGTGCCAAAAAGTGTTTGTTAGGCTCAATGGGCGCTATAGAGCATTTTGGAGTGTTGTAAGTCCATTTCGTGATCTGAAGGTAAATAGTGCCGAAAAGTGTTTGTTACGCTCAATGGGCGCTATAAACCATTTTGGAGTGTTGTAAGTCCATTTCGTGATCTGAAGGTAAATAGTGCCAAAAAGTGTTTGTTAGGCTCAATGGGCGCTATAGAGCATTTTGGAGTGTTGTAAGTCCATTTCGTGATCTGAAGGTAAATAGTGCCGAAAAGTGTTTGTTAGGCTCAATGGGCGCTATAGAGCATTTGGGAGTGTTGTTAGTCAATTTCGTGATCTGAAGGTAAATAGTGCCGAAAAGTGTTTGTTAGGCTCAATGGGCGCTATAGACCATTTGGGAGTGTTGTAAGTCAATTTCGTGATCTGAAGGTAAATAGTGCCAAAAAGTGTTTGTTAGGCTCAATGGGCGCTATAGAGCATTTGGGAGTGTTGTAAGTCAATTTTGTGATCTGACCGTGAAAAGTGCCAAAAAGTGTTTGTTAGGCTCAATGGGCGCTATAGAGCAGTTGGGAGTGTTGTTAGTCAATTTCGTGATCTTACGGTAAATAGTGCCGAAAAGTGTTTGTTAGGCTCAATGGGCGCTATAGAGCATTTGGGAGTGTTGTAAGTCAATTTCGTGATCTGACAGTGAAAAGTGCCGAAAAGTGTTTGTTAGGCTCAATGGGCGCTATAGAGCATTTGGGAGTGTTGTAAGTCAATTTTGTGATCTGACCGTGAAAAGTGCCAAAAAGTGTTTGTTAGGCTCAATGGGCGCTATAGAGCATTTGGGAGTGTTGTTAGTCAATTTCGTGATCTGAAGGTAAATAGTGCCGAAAAGTGTTTGTTAGGCTCAATGGGCTCTATAGACCATTTTGGAGTGTTGTTAGTCAATTTCGTGATCTGAAGGTAAATAGTGCCGAAAAGTGTTTGTTACGCTCAATGGGCGCTATAAACCATTTTGGAGTGTTGTAAGTCCATTTCGTGATCTGAAGGTAAATAGTGCCAAAAAGTGTTTGTTAGGCTCAATGGGCGCTATAGAGCATTTGGGAGTGTTGTTAGTCAATTTCGTGATCTGACAGTGAAAAGTGCCCAAAAGTGTTTGTTAGGCTCAATGGGCGCTATAGAGCATTTGGGAGTGTTGTAAGTCAATTTTGTGATCTGACCGTGAAAAGTGCCAAAAAGTGTTTGTTAGGCTCAATGGGCGCTATAGAGCATTTGGGAGTATTGTAAGTCAATTTTGTGATCTGAAGGTAAATAGTGCCAAAAAGTGTTTCTTACGCTCAATGGGCGCTATAGAGCATTTTGGAGTGTTGTAAGTCCATTTCGTGATCTGAAGGTAAATAGTGCCGAAAAGTGTTTGTTAGGCTCAATGGGCGCTATAAACCATTTTGGAGTGTTGTAAGTCCATTTCGTGATCTGAAGGTAAATAGTGCCAAAAAGTGTTTGTTAGGCTCAATGGGCGCTATAGAGCATTTTGGAGTGTTGTAAGTCCATTTCGTGATCTGAAGGTAAATAGTGCCGAAAAGTGTTTGTTAGGCTCAATGGGCGCTATAGAGCATTTGGGAGTGTTGTAAGTCAATTTTGTGATCTGACCGTGAAAAGTGCCAAAAAGTGTTTGTTAGGCTCAATGGGCGCTATAGAGCAGTTGGGAGTGTTGTTAGTCAATTTCGTGATCTTACGGTAAATAGAGCCGAAAAGTGTTTGTTAGGCTCAATGGGCGCTATAGAGCATTTGGGAGTGTTGTAAGTCAATTTCGTGATCTGACAGTGAAAAGTGCCGAAAAGTGTTTGTTAGGCTCAATGGGCTCTATAGACCATTTTGGAGTGTTGTTAGTCAATTTCGTGATCTGAAGGTAAATAGTGCCGAAAAGTGTTTGTTACGCTCAATGGGCGCTATAAACCATTTTGGAGTGTTGTAAGTCCATTTCGTGATCTGAAGGTAAATAGTGCCGAAAAGTGTTTGTTAGGCTCAATGGGCGCTATAGAGCATTTGGGAGTGTTGTAAGTCAATTTTGTGATCTGACCGTGAAAAGTGCCAAAAAGTGTTTGTTAGGCTCAATGGGCGCTATAGAGCATTTGGGAGTATTGTAAGTCAATTTCGTGATCTGAAGGTAAAAAGTGCCAAAAAGTGTTTCTTACGCTCAATGGGCGCTATAGACCATTTGGGAGTGTTGGAAGTCCATTTTGTGATCTGAAGGTAAATAGTGCCAAAAAGTGTTTCTTACGCTCAATGGGCGCTATAAACCATTCTGGAGTGTTGTAAGTCCATTTCGTGATCTGAAGGTAAATAGTGCCGAAAAGTGTTTGTTAGGCTCAATGGGCGCTATAGAGCATTTGGGAGTGTTGTAAGTCAATTTCGTGATCTGACGGTGAAAAGTGCCGAAAAGTGTTTGTTAGGCTCAATGGGCTCTATAGACCATTTTGGAGTGTTGTTAGTCAATTTCGTGATCTGAAGGTAAATAGTGCCGAAAAGTGTTTGTTACGCTCAATGGGCGCTATAAACCATTTTGGAGTGTTGTAAGTCCATTTCGTGATCTGAAGGTAAATAGTGCCAAAAAGTGTTTGTTAGGCTCAATGGGCGCTATAGAGCATTTTGGAGTGTTGTAAGTCCATTTCGTGATCTGAAGGTAAATAGTGCCGAAAAGTGTTTGTTACGCTCAATGGGCGCTATAAACCATTTTGGAGTGTTGTAAGTCCATTTCGTGATCTGAAGGTAAATAGTGCCAAAAAGTGTTTGTTAGGCTCAATGGGCGCTATAGAGCATTTTGGAGTGTTGTAAGTCCATTTCGTGATCTGAAGGTAAATAGTGCCGAAAAGTGTTTGTTAGGCTCAATGGGCGCTATAGAGCATTTGGGAGTGTTGTTAGTCAATTTCGTGATCTGAAGGTAAATAGTGCCGAAAAGTGTTTGTTAGGCTCAATGGGCGCTATAGACCATTTGGGAGTGTTGTAAGTCAATTTCGTGATCTGAAGGTAAATAGTGCCAAAAAGTGTTTGTTAGGCTCAATGGGCGCTATAGAGCATTTGGGAGTGTTGTAAGTCAATTTTGTGATCTGACCGTGAAAAGTGCCAAAAAGTGTTTGTTAGGCTCAATGGGCGCTATAGAGCAGTTGGGAGTGTTGTTAGTCAATTTCGTGATCTTACGGTAAATAGTGCCGAAAAGTGTTTGTTAGGCTCAATGGGCGCTATAGAGCATTTGGGAGTGTTGTAAGTCAATTTCGTGATCTGACAGTGAAAAGTGCCGAAAAGTGTTTGTTAGGCTCAATGGGCGCTATAGAGCATTTGGGAGTGTTGTAAGTCAATTTTGTGATCTGACCGTGAAAAGTGCCAAAAAGTGTTTGTTAGGCTCAATGGGCGCTATAGAGCATTTGGGAGTGTTGTTAGTCAATTTCGTGATCTGAAGGTAAATAGTGCCGAAAAGTGTTTGTTAGGCTCAATGGGCTCTATAGACCATTTTGGAGTGTTGTTAGTCAATTTCGTGATCTGAAGGTAAATAGTGCCGAAAAGTGTTTGTTACGCTCAATGGGCGCTATAAACCATTTTGGAGTGTTGTAAGTCCATTTCGTGATCTGAAGGTAAATAGTGCCAAAAAGTGTTTGTTAGGCTCAATGGGCGCTATAGAGCATTTGGGAGAGTTGTTAGTCAATTTCGTGATCTGACAGTGAAAAGTGCCCAAAAGTGTTTGTTAGGCTCAATGGGCGCTATAGAGCATTTGGGAGTGTTGTAAGTCAATTTTGTGATCTGACCGTGAAAAGTGCCAAAAAGTGTTTGTTAGGCTCAATGGGCGCTATAGAGCATTTGGGAGTATTGTAAGTCAATTTTGTGATCTGAAGGTAAATAGTGCCAAAAAGTGTTTCTTACGCTCAATGGGCGCTATAGAGCATTTTGGAGTGTTGTAAGTCCATTTCGTGATCTGAAGGTAAATAGTGCCGAAAAGTGTTTGTTAGGCTCAATGGGCGATATAGAGCATTTGGGAGTGTTGTAAGTCAATTTCGTGATCTGACGGTGAAAAGTGCCGAAAAGTGTTTGTTAGGCTCAATGGGCGCTATAGAGCATTTGGGAGTATTGTAAGTCAATTTCGTGATCTGAAGGTAAATAGTGCCGAAAAGTGTTTGTTACGCTCAATGGGCGCTATAAACCATTTTGGAGTGTTGTAAGTCCATTTCGTGATCTGAAGGTAAATAGTGCCAAAAAGTGTTTGTTAGGCTCAATGGGCGCTATAGAGCATTTGGGAGTGTTGTAAGTCAATTTTGTGATCTGACCGTGAAAAGTGCCAAAAAGTGTTTGTTAGGCTCAATGGGCGCTATAGAGCAGTTGGGAGTGTTGTTAGTCAATTTCGTGATCTTACGGTAAATAGTGCCGAAAAGTGTTTGTTAGGCTCAATGGACGCTATAGAGCATTTGGGAGTGTTGTAAGTCAATTTCGTGATCTGACAGTGAAAAGTGCCGAAAAGTGTTTGTTAGGCTCAATGGGCGCTATAGAGCATTTGGGAGTGTTGTAAGTCAATTTTGTGATCTGACCGTGAAAAGTGCCAAAAAGTGTTTGTTAGGCTCAATGGGCGCTATAGAGCATTTGGGAGTGTTGTAAGTCAATTTTGTGATCTGACCGTGAAAAGTGCCAAAAAGTGTTTGTTAGGCTCAATGGGCGCTATAGAGCATTTGGGAGTATTGTAAGTCCATTTCGTGATCTGAAGGTAAATAGTGCCAAAAAGTGTTTGTTAGGCTCAATGGGCGCTATAGAGCATTTTGGAGTGTTGTAAGTCCATTTCGTGATCTGAAGGTAAATAGTGCCGAAAAGTGTTTGTTACGCTCAATGGGCGCTATAAACCATTTTGGAGTGTTGTAAGTCCATTTCGTGATCTGAAGGTAAACAGTGCCAAAAAGTGTTTGTTAGGCTCAATGGGCGCTATAGAGCATTTTGGAGTGTTGTAAGTCCATTTCGTGATCTGAAGGTAAATAGTGCCGAAAAGTGTTTGTTACGCTCAATGGGCGCTATAAACCATTTTGGAGTGTTGTAAGTCCATTTCGTGATCTGAAGGTAAACAGTGCCAAAAAGTGTTTGTTAGGCTCAATGGGCGCTATAGAGCATTTTGGAGTGTTGTAAGTCCATTTCGTGATCTGAAGGTAAATAGTGCCGAAAAGTGTTTGTTAGGCTCAATGGGCGCTATAGAGCATTTGAGAGTGTTGTTAGTCAATTTCGTGATCTGAAGGTAAATAGTGCCGAAAAGTGTTTGTTAGGCTCAATGGGCGCTATAGACCATTTGGGAGTGTTGTAAGTCAATTTCGTGATCTGACTGTGAAAAGTGCCGAAAAGTGTTTGTTAGGCTCAATGGGCTCTATAGACCATTTTGGAGTGTTGTTAGTCAATTTCGTGATCTGAAGGTAAATAGTGCCGAAAAGTGTTTGTTACGCTCAATGGGCGCTATAAACCATTTTGGAGTGTTGTAAGTCCATTTCGTGATCTGAAGGTAAATAGTGCCAAAAAGTGTTTGTTAGGCTCAATGGGCGCTATAGAGCATTTGGGAGTGTTGTAAGTCAATTTTGTGATCTGACCGTGAAAAGTGCCAAAAAGTGTTTGTTAGGCTCAATGGGCGCTATAGAGCAATTGGGAGTGTTGTTAGTCAATTTCGTGATCTTACGGTAAATAGTGCCGACAAGTGTTTGTTAGGCTCAATGGGCGCTATAGAGCATTTGGGAGTGTTGTAAGTCAATTTCGTGATCTGACAGTGAAAAGTGCCGAAAAGTGTTTGTTAGGCTCAATGGGCGCTATAGAGCATTTGGGAGTGTTGTAAGTCAATTTTGTGATCTGACCGTGAAAAGTGCCAAAAAGTGTTTGTTAGGCTCAATGGGCGCTATAGAGCATTTGGGAGTATTGTAAGTCAATTTCGTGATCTGAAGGTAAATAGTGCCGAAAAGTGTTTGTTAGGCTCAATGGGCGCTATAGAGCATTTGGGAGTGTTGTTAGTCAATTTCGTGATCTGAAGGTAAATAGTGCCGAAAAGTGTTTGTTAGGCTCAATGGGTGCTATAGACCATTTGGGAGTGTTGTAAGTCCATTTCGTGATCTGAAGGTAAATAGTGCCGAAAAGTGTTTGTTAGGCTCAATGGGCGCTATAGAGCATTTGGGAGTGTTGTAAGTCAATTTTGTGATCTGACCGTGAAAAGTGCCAAAAAGTGTTTGTTAGGCTCAATGGGCTCTATAGACCATTTTGGAGTGTTGTTAGTCAATTTCGTGATCTGAAGGTAAATAGTGCCGAAAAGTGTTTGTTACGCTCAATGGGCGCTATAAACCATTTTGGAGTGTTGTAAGTCCATTTCGTGATCTGAAGGTAAATAGTGCCAAAAAGTGTTTGTTAGGCTCAATGGGCGCTATAGAGCATTTGGGAGTGTTGTAAGTCAATTTTGTGATCTGACCGTGAAAAGTGCCAAAAAGTGTTTGTTAGGCTCAATGGGCGCTATAGAGCATTTGGGAGTATTGTAAGTCAATTTTGTGATCTGAAGGTAAATAGTGCCAAAAAGTGTTTCTTACGCTCAATGGGCGCTATAGAGCATTTTGGATGGTTGTAAGTCCATTTCGTGATCTGAAGGTAAATAGTGCCGAAAAGTGTTTGTTAGGCTCAATGGGCGATATAGAGCATTTGGGAGTGTTGTAAGTCAATTTCGTGATCTGACGGTGAAAAGTGCCGAAAAGTGTTTGTTAGGCTCAATGGGCGCTATAGAGCATTTGGGAGTATTGTAAGTCAATTTCGTGATCTGAAGGTAAATAGTGCCGAAAAGTGTTTGTTACGCTCAATGGGCGCTATAAACCATTTTGGAGTGTTGTAAGTCCATTTCGTGATCTGAAGGTAAATAGTGCCAAAAAGTGTTTGTTAGGCTCAATGGGCGCTATAGAGCAGTTGGGAGTGTTGTTAGTCAATTTCGTGATCTTACGGTAAATAGTGCCGAAAAGTGTTTGTTAGGCTCAATGGGCGCTATAGAGCATTTGGGAGTGTTGTAAGTCAATTTCGTGATCTGACAGTGAAAAGTGCCGAAAAGTGTTTGTTAGGCTCAATGGGCGCTATAGAGCATTTGGGAGTGTTGTAAGTCAATTTTGTGATCTGACCGTGAAAAGTGCCAAAAAGTGTTTGTTAGGCTCAATGGGCGCTATAGAGCATTTGGGAGTATTGTAAGTCAATTTCGTGATCTGAAGGTAAATAGTGCTGAAAAGTGTTTGTTAGGCTCAATGGGCGCTATAGAGCATTTGGGAGTGTTGTAAGTCAATTTTGTGATCTGACCGTGAAAAGTGCCAAAAAGTGTTTGTTAGGTTCAATGGGCGCTATAGAGCATTTGGGAGTATTGTAAGTCAATTTCGTGATCTGAAGGTAAAAAGTGCCAAAAAGTGTTTCTTACGCTCAATGGGCGCTATAGAGCATTTTGGAGTGTTGTAAGTCCATTTCGTGATCTGAAGGTAAATAGTGCCGAAAAGTGTTTGTTAGGCTCAATGGGCGCTATAGACCATTTGGGAGTGTTGGAAGTCTATTTTGTGATCTGAAGGTAAATAGTGCCAAAAAGTGTTTCTTACGCTCAATGGGCGCTATAAACCATTCTGGAGTGTTGTAAGTCCATTTCGTGATCTGAAGGTAAATAGTGCCGAAAAGTGTTTGTTAGGCTCAATGGGCGCTATAGAGCATTTGGGAGTGTTGTTAGTCAATTTCGTGATCTGAAGGTAAATAGTGCCGAAAAGTGTTTGTTAGGCTCAATGGGCGCTATAGACCATTTGGGAGTGTTGTAAGTCAATTTCGTGATCTGACTGTGAAAAGTGCCGAAAAGTGTTTGTTAGGCTCAATGGGCTCTATAGACCATTTTGGAGTGTTGTTAGTCAATTTCGTGATCTGAAGGTAAATAGTGCCGAAAAGTGTTTGTTACGCTCAATGGGCGCTATAAACCATTTTGGAGTGTTGTAAGTCCATTTCGTGATCTGAAGGTAAATAGTGCCAAAAAGTGTTTGTTAGGCTCAATGGGCGCTATAGAGCATTTGGGAGTGTTGTAAGTCAATTTTGTGATCTGACCGTGAAAAGTGCCAAAAAGTGTTTGTTAGGCTCAATGGGCGCTATAGAGCAGTTGGGAGTGTTGTTAGTCAATTTCGTGATCTTACGGTAAATAGTGCCGAAAAGTGTTTGTTAGGCTCAATGGGCGCTATAGAGCATTTGGGAGTGTTGTAAGTCAATTTCGTGATCTGACAGTGAAAAGTGCCGAAAAGTGTTTGTTAGGCTCAATGGGCGCTATAGAGCATTTGGGAGTGTTGTAAGTCAATTTCGTGATCTGAAGGTAAATAGTGCCGAAAAGTGTTTGTTAGGCTCAATGGGCGCTATAGAGCATTTGGGAGTGTTGTAAGTCAATTTTGTGATCTGACCGTGAAAAGTGCCAAAAAGTGTTTGTTAGGTTCAATGGGCGCTATAGAGCATTTGGGAGTATTGTAAGTCAATTTCGTGATCTGAAGGTAAAAAGTGCCAAAAAGTGTTTCTTACGCTCAATGGGCGCTATAGAGCATTTTGGAGTGTTGTAAGTCCATTTCGTGATCTGAAGGTAAATAGTGCCGAAAAGTGTTTGTTAGGCTCAATGGGCGCTATAGACCATTTGGGAGTGTTGGAAGTCTATTTTGTGATCTGAAGGTAAATAGTGCCAAAAAGTGTTTCTTACGCTCAATGGGCGCTATAAACCATTCTGGAGTGTTGTAAGTCCATTTCGTGATCTGAAGGTAAATAGTGCCGAAAAGTGTTTGTTAGGCTCAATGGGCGCTATAGAGCATTTGGGAGTGTTGTTAGTCAATTTCGTGATCTGAAGGTAAATAGTGCCGAAAAGTGTTTGTTAGGCTCAATGGGCGCTATAGACCATTTGGGAGTGTTGTAAGTCAATTTCGTGATCTGACTGTGAAAAGTGCCGAAAAGTGTTTGTTAGGCTCAATGGGCTCTATAGACCATTTTGGAGTGTTGTTAGTCAATTTCGTGATCTGAAGGTAAATAGTGCCGAAAAGTGTTTGTTACGCTCAATGGGCGCTATAAACCATTTTGGAGTGTTGTAAGTCCATTTCGTGATCTGAAGGTAAATAGTGCCAAAAAGTGTTTGTTAGGCTCAATGGGCGCTATAGAGCATTTGGGAGTGTTGTAAGTCAATTTCGTGATCTGAAGGTAAATAGTGCCGAAAAGTGTTTGTTAGGCTCAATGGGCGCTATAGAGCATTTGGGAGTGTTGTAAGTCAATTTTGTGATCTGACCGTGAAAAGTGCCAAAAAGTGTTTGTTAGGTTCAATGGGCGCTATAGAGCATTTGGGAGTATTGTAAGTCAATTTCGTGATCTGAAGGTAAAAAGTGCCAAAAAGTGTTTCTTACGCTCAATGGGCGCTATAGAGCATTTTGGAGTGTTGTAAGTCCATTTCGTGATCTGAAGGTAAATAGTGCCGAAAAGTGTTTGTTAGGCTCAATGGGCGCTATAGACCATTTGGGAGTGTTGGAAGTCTATTTTGTGATCTGAAGGTAAATAGTGCCAAAAAGTGTTTCTTACGCTCAATGGGCGCTATAAACCATTCTGGAGTGTTGTAAGTCCATTTCGTGATCTGAAGGTAAATAGTGCCGAAAAGTGTTTGTTAGGCTCAATGGGCGCTATAGAGCATTTGGGAGTGTTGTTAGTCAATTTCGTGATCTGAAGGTAAATAGTGCCGAAAAGTGTTTGTTAGGCTCAATGGGCGCTATAGACCATTTGGGAGTGTTGTAAGTCAATTTCGTGATCTGACTGTGAAAAGTGCCGAAAAGTGTTTGTTAGGCTCAATGGGCTCTATAGACCATTTTGGAGTGTTGTTAGTCAATTTCGTGATCTGAAGGTAAATAGTGCCGAAAAGTGTTTGTTACGCTCAATGGGCGCTATAAACCATTTTGGAGTGTTGTAAGTCCATTTCGTGATCTGAAGGTAAATAGTGCCAAAAAGTGTTTGTTAGGCTCAATGGGCGCTATAGAGCATTTGGGAGTGTTGTAAGTCAATTTTGTGATCTGACCGTGAAAAGTGCCAAAAAGTGTTTGTTAGGCTCAATGGGCGCTATAGAGCAGTTGGGAGTGTTGTTAGTCAATTTCGTGATCTTACGGTAAATAGTGCCGAAAAGTGTTTGTTAGGCTCAATGGGCGCTATAGAGCATTTGGGAGTGTTGTAAGTCAATTTCGTGATCTGACAGTGAAAAGTGCCGAAAAGTGTTTGTTAGGCTCAATGGGCGCTATAGAGCATTTGGGAGTGTTGTAAGTCAATTTCGTGATCTGAAGGTAAATAGTGCCGAAAAGTGTTTGTTACGCTCAATGGGCGCTATAAACCATTTTGGAGTGTTGTAAGTCCATTTCGTGATCTGAAGGTAAATAGTGCCAAAAAGTGTTTGTTAGGCTCAATGGGCGCTATAGAGCATTTTGGAGTGTTGTAAGACAATTTCGTGATCTGAAGGTAAATAGTGCCGAAAAGTGTTTGTTAGGCTCAATGGGCGCTATAGAGCATTTGGGGAGTGTTGTTAGTCAATTTCGTGATCTGAAGGTAAATAGTGCCGAAAAGTGTTTGTTAGGCTCAATGGGCGCTATAGACCATTTGGGAGTGTTGTAAGTCAATTTCGTGATCTGACTGTGAAAAGTGCCGAAAAGTGTTTGTTAGGCTCAATGGGCTCTATAGACCATTTTGGAGTGTTGTTAGTCAATTTCGTGATCTGAAGGTAAATAGTGCCGAAAAGTGTTTGTTACGCTCAATGGGCGCTATAAACCATTTTGGAGTGTTGTAAGTCCATTTCGTGATCTGAAGGTAAATAGTGCCAAAAAGTGTTTGTTAGGCTCAATGGGCGCTATAGAGCATTTGGGAGTGTTGTAAGTCAATTTTGTGATCTGACCGTGAAAAGTGCCACAAAGTGTTTGTTAGGCTCAATGGGCGCTATAGAGCAGTTGGGAGTGTTGTTAGTCAATTTCGTGATCTTACGGTAAATAGTGCCGAAAAGTGTTTGTTAGGCTCAATGGGCGCTATAGAGCATTTGGGAGTGTTGTAAGTCAATTTCGTGATCTGACAGTGAAAAGTGCCGAAAAGTGTTTGTTAGGCTCAATGGGCGCTATAGAGCATTTGGGAGTGTTATAAGTCAATTTTGTGATCTGACCGTGAAAATTTCCAAAAAGTGTTTGTTAGGCTCAATGGGCGCTATAGAGCATTTGGGAGTATTGTAAGTCAATTTCGTGATCTGAAGGTAAATAGTGCCGAAAAGTGTTTGTTAGGCTCAATGGGCGCTACAGACCATTTGGGAGTGTTGTAAGTCAATTTCGTGATCTGACTGTGAAAAGTGCCGAAAAGTGTTTGTTAGGCTCAATGGGCTCTATAGACCATTTTGGAGTGTTGTTAGTCAATTTCGTGATCTGAAGGTAAATAGTGCCGAAAAGTGTTTGTTACGCTCAATGGGCGCTATAAACCATTTTGGAGTGTTGTAAGTCCATTTCGTGATCTGAAGGTAAATAGTGCCAAAAAGTGTTTGTTAGGCTCAATGGGCGCTATAGAGCATTTGGGAGTGTTGTAAGTCAATTTTGTGATCTGACCGTGAAAAGTGCCAAAAAGTGTTTGTTAGGCTCAATGGGCGCTATAGAGCAGTTGGGAGTGTTGTTAGTCAATTTCGTGATCTTACGGTAAATAGTGCCGAAAAGTGTTTGTTAGGCTCAATGGGCGCTATAGAGCATTTGGGAGTGTTGTAAGTCAATTTCGTGATCTGACAGTGAAAAGTGCCGAAAAGTGTTTGTTAGGCTCAATGGGCGCTATAGAGCATTTGGGAGTGTTGTAAGTCAATTTCGTGATCTGAAGGTAAATAGTGCCGAAAAGTGTTTGTTACGCTCAATGGGCGCTATAAACCATTTTGGAGTGTTGTAAGTCCATTTCGTGATCTGAAGGTAAATAGTGCCAAAAAGTGTTTGTTAGGCTCAATGGGCGCTATAGAGCATTTTGGAGTGTTGTAAGACAATTTCGTGATCTGAAGGTAAATAGTGCCGAAAAGTGTTTGTTAGGCTCAATGGGCGCTATAGAGCATTTGGGAGTGTTGTTAGTCAATTTCGTGATCTGAAGGTAAATAGTGCCGAAAAGTGTTTGTTAGGCTCAATGGGCGCTATAGACCATTTGGGAGTGTTGTAAGTCAATTTCGTGATCTGACTGTGAAAAGTGCCGAAAAGTGTTTGTTAGGCTCAATGGGCTCTATAGACCATTTTGGAGTGTTGTTAGTCAATTTCGTGATCTGAAGGTAAATAGTGCCGAAAAGTGTTTGTTACGCTCAATGGGCGCTATAAACCATTTTGGAGTGTTGTAAGTCCATTTCGTGATCTGAAGGTCAATAGTGCCAAAAAGTGTTTGTTAGGCTCAATGGGCGCTATAGAGCATTTGGGAGTGTTGTTAGTCAATTTCGTGATCTGACAGTGAAAAGTGCCCAAAAGTGTTTGTTAGGCTCAATGGGCGCTATAGAGCATTTGGGAGTGTTGTAAGTCAATTTTGTGATCTGACCGTGAAAAGTGCCAAAAAGTGTTTGTTAGGCTCAATGGGCGCTATAGAGCATTTGGGAGTATTGTAAGTCAATTTTGTGATCTGAAGGTAAATAGTGCCAAAAAGTGTTTCTTACGCTCAATGGGCGCTATAGAGCATTTTGGAGTGTTGTAAGTCCATTTCGTGATCTGAAGGTAAATAGTGCCGAAAAGTGTTTGTTAGGCTCAATGGGCGATATAGAGCATTTGGGAGTGTTGTAAGTCAATTTCGTGATCTGACGGTGAAAAGTGCCGAAAAGTGTTTGTTAGGCTCAATGGGCGCTATAGAGCATTTGGGAGTATTGTAAGTCAATTTCGTGATCTGAAGGTAAAAAGTGCCGAAAAGTGTTTGTTAGGCTCAATGGGCGCTATAGACCATTTGGGAGTGTTGCAAGTCCATTTTGTGATCTGAAGGTAAATAGTGCCAAAAAGTGTTTCTTACGCTCAATGGGCGCTATAGAGCATTTTGGAGTGTTGTAAGTCCATTTCGTGATCTGAAGGTAAATAGTGCCGAAAAGTGTTTGTTTGGCTCAATGTGCGCTATAGAGCATTTGGGAGTGTTGTTAGTCAATTTCGTGATCTGAAGGTAAATAGTGCCGAAAAGTGTTTGTTAGGCTCAATGGGCGCTATAGACCATTTGGGAGTGTTGGAAGTCCATTTTGTGATCTGAAGGTATATAGTGCCAAAAAGTGTTTCTTACGCTCAATGGGCGCTATAGACCATTTGGGAGTGTTGGAAGTCCATTTTGTGATCTGAAGGTAAATAGTGCCAAAAAGTGTTTCTTACGCTCAATGGGCGCTATAAACCATTCTGGAGTGTTGTAAGTCCATTTCGTGATCTGAAGGTAAATAGTGCCGAAAAGTGTTTGTAAGGCTCAATGGGCGCTATAGAGCATTTGGGAGTGTTGTAAGTCAATTTCGTGATCTGACCGTGAAAAGTGCCGAAAAGTGTTTGTTAGGCTCAATGGGCGCTATAGAGCATTTGGGAGTGTTGTAAGTCAATTTTGTGATCTGACCGTGAAAAGTGCCAAAAAGTGTTTGTTAGGCTCAATGGGCGCTATAGAGCATTTGGGAGTGTTGTTAGTCAATTTCGTGATCTTACGGTAAATAGTGCCGAAAAGTGTTTGTTAGGCTCAATGGGCGCTATAGAGCATTTGGGAGTGTTGTAAGTCAATTTCGTGATCTGACAGTGAAAAGTGCGGAAAAGTGTTTGTTAGGCTCAATGGGCGCTATAGAGCATTTGGGAGTGTTGTAAGTCAATTTTGTGATCTGACCGTGAAAAGTGCCAAAAAGTGTTTGTTAGGCTCAATGGGCGCTATAGAGCATTTGGGAGTATTGTAAGTCAATTTCGTGATCTGAAGGTAAAAAGTGCCAAAAAGTGTTTTTTACGCTGCAATGGGCGCTATAGAGAATTTTGGAGTGTTGTAAGTCCATTTCGTGATCTGAAGGTAAATAGTGCCGAAAAGTGTTTGTTAGGCTCAATGGGCGCTATAGAGCATTGAGTGTTGTTAGTCAATTTCGTGATCTGAAGGTAAATAGTGCCGAAAAGTGTTTTGTTAGGCTCAATGGGCGCTATAGACCATCTGGGTAGTATTGTAAGTCAATTTCGTGATTCTGAAGGTAAAATAGCTGCCGAAAAGTGTTTGTTAGGCCTCAATGGGCGCTATAGAGATTTGGGAGTGTTGTAAGTCAATTTCGTGATCTGACGGTGAAAAGTGCCGAAAAGTGTTTGTTAGGCTCAATGGGCGCTATAGACCATTTTGAGTGTTGTAAGTCAATTTTCGTGATCTGACGGTGAAAAGTGCCGAAAAGTGTTTGTTAGGCTAAATGGGCTCTATAGACCATTTTGGAGTGTTGTTAGTCAATTTTTTGATCTGAAGGTAAATAGTGCCGAAAAGTGTTTTGTTACGCTCAATGGGCGCTATAGACCATTTGGGAGTGTTGGAAGTCCATTTTGTGGATCTGAAGGTATATAGTGCCAAAAAAGTGTTTCTTACGCTCAATGGGCGCTATAGACCATTTGGGAGTGTTGGAAGTCCATTTTGTGGATCTGAAGGTAAATAGTGCAAAAAGTGTTTCTTACGCTCAATGGGCGCTATAAAACCATTCTGGAGTGTTGTAAGTCATTTCGTGATCTGAAGGTAAATAGTGCCGAAAAGTGTTTGTAAGGCTCAATGGGCGCTATAGAGCATTTGGGAGTGTTGTAAGTCAATTTCGTGATCTGACCGTGAAAAGTGCCGAAAAGTGTTTGTTTAGGCTCAATGGGCGCTATAGAGCATTTGGGAGTGTTGTAAGTCAATTTTGTGATCTGACCGTGAAAGTGCCAAAAAGGTGTTTGTTAGGCTCAATGGGCGCTATAGAGCATTTGGGAGTGTTGTTAGTCAATTCGTGATCTGAAGGTAAAATAGTGCCGAAAAAGTGTTTGTTAGCTCAATGGGCGCTATAGACCATTTGGGAGTGTTGTAAGTCAATTTCGTGATCTGACTGTGAAAAGTGCCGAAAAGTGTTTTGTTAGGCTCAATGGCTCTATAGACCATTTTGGAGTGTTGTTAGTCCACTTCGTGATCTGAAGGTAAATAGTGCCGAAAAGTGTTTGTACGTCCCAATGGGCCGCTATAAACCATTTTGGAGTGTTGTAAGTCCATTTCGTGATCTTGAAGTCAATAGTGCCAAAAAGTGTTTGTTAGGCTCAATGGGGCGCTATAGAGCATTTGGGAGTGTTGTTAGTCAATTTCGTGATCTGACAGTGAAAAGTGCCAAAAGTGTTTGTTAGGCTCAATGGGCGCTATTAGAGCATTTGGGAGTGTTGTAAGTCAATTTGTGATCTGACCGTGAAAAGGTGCCAAAAAGTGTTTGTTAGGCCTCAATGGGCGCTATCGAGCATTTGGGAGAGTATTGTAAGTCATATTTTGTGATCTGAAGGAAATAGTGCCAAAAAGTGTTTCTTACGCTCAATGGGCGCTATAGAGCATTTTGGACGTGTTGTAAAGTCCCATTTCGTGATCTGAAGGTAAATAGTGCCGAAAGTGTTTGTTAGGCTCAATGGGCGATATAGAGCATTTGGGAGTGTTGTAAGTCAATTTTGCTGATCTGACGGTGAAAAGTGCCGAAAAGGTGTTTGTTAGGCTCAATGGGCGCTATAGACGCATTTGGGAGTATTGTAAGTCAATTTCGTGATCTGAAGGTAAAAAGTGCCGAAAGTGTTTGTTAGGCTCAATGGGCGCTATAGACCATTTGGGAGTGTTGCAAGGTCCATTTGTGATCACTGAAGGTAAATAGTGCCAAAAAGTGTTTCTTACGCTCAATGGGCGCTTATAGAGCATTTTGGGAGTGTTGTAAGTCCATTCGTGATCTGAAGGTAAATAGTGCCGAAAAGTGTTTGTTTGGCTCAATGTGCGCTATAGAGCATTTGGGAGTGTTGTTAGTCAATTTCGTGATTGAAGGTAAATAGTGCCGAAAAGTGTTTGTTAGCTCAATGGCGCTATAGACCATTTGGGGAGTGTTGGAAGTCCATTTTGTGATCTGAAGGTATATAGTGCCAAAAAGTGTTTCTTACGCTCAATGGGCGCTATAGACCATTTGGAGTGTTGGGAAGTCCATTTTGTGATCTGAAGGTAAAAGTGCCACAAAAGTGTTTCTTACGCTCAATGGGCGCTATAAACCATTCTGGAGTGTTTGTAAGTCCATTTCGTGATCTGAAGGTAAATAGTGCCGAAAAGTGTTTGTAAGGCTCAATGGGCCGCTATAGAGCATTTGGGAGTGTTGTAAGTCAATTTCGTGATCTGACCGTGAAAGTGCCGAAAAGTGTTTGTTAGGCTCAATGGGCGCTATAGAGCATTTGGGAGTGTTGTAAGTCAATTTTGTGATCTGACCGTGAAAAGTGCCAAAAAGTGTTTGTTAGGCTCAATGGGCGCTATAGAGCATTTGGGAGTGTTGTTAGTCAATTCGTGATCTCTACGGTAAATAGTGCCGAAAAGTGTTTGTTAGGCTCAATGGGCGCTATAGAGCATTTGGGAGTGTTGTAAGTCAATTTCGTGATCTGACAGTGAAAAGTGCGGAAAAGTGTTTGTTAGCTCAATGGGCGCTATAGAGCATTTGGGAGTGTTGAAGTCAATTTTGTGATCTGACCGTGAAAAGTGCCAAAAAGTGTTTGTTAGGCTCCAATGGGGCGCTATAGAGCATTTGGGAGTATTGTAAGTCAATTTCGTGATCTGAAGGTAAAAGTGCCAAAAAGGTGTTTCTTTTACGCTCAATGGGCGCTATAGAGAATTTTGGAGTGTTGTAAGTCCATTTCGTGATCTGAAGGTAAATAGTGCCGAAAGTGTTTGTTAGGCTCAATGGGCGCATATAGAGCATTTGGGAGTGTTGTTAGTCAATTTCGTGATATGAAGGTAAATAGTGCCAAAAAGTGTTTCTTACGCTCAATGGGCGCTACTAGACCATTTGGGAGTATTGTAAGTCAATTTCGTGATCTGAAGGTAAATAGTGCCGAAAAGTGTTTGTTAGGCTCAATGGGCGCTATAGAGCATTTGGGAGTGTTGTAAGTCAATTTCGTGATCTGACGGTGAAAAAGTGCCGAAAAGTGTTTGTTAGGCTCAATGGGCGCTATAGACCATTTTGGAGTGTTGTAAGTCAATTCTCGTGATCTGAGCGGTGAAAGTGCCGAAAAGTGTTTGTTAGGGCTAAATGGGCTCTATAGACCATTTTGGAGTGTTGTTAGTCAATTTTGTGATCTGAAGGTAAATAGTGCCGAAAAGTGTTTGTTACGCTCAATGGGCGCTATAGACCATTTGGGAGTGTTGGAAGTCCATTTTTGTGATCTGAAGGTATATAGTGCCAAAAAGTGTTTCTTACGCTCAATGGGCGCTATAGACCATTTTGGGAGTGTTGGAAGTCCATTTTGTGATCTGAAGGTAATAGTGCCAAAAAGTGTTTCTTACGCTCAATGGGCGCTATAAACCATTCTGGAGTGTTTGTAAGTCCAATTTCGTGATCTGAAGGTAAATAGTGCCGAAAAGTGTTTGTAAGGCTCAATGGGCTGCTATAGGACATTTGGGAGTGTTGTAAGTCAATTCGTGATCTGACCGTGAAAGTGCACGAAAAGTGTTTGTTAGGCTCAATGGGCGCTATAGAGCATTTGGGAGTGTTGTAAGTCAATTTGTGTATCTGACCGTGAAAAGTGCCAAAAAGTGTTTGTTAGGCTCAATGGGGCCTATAGAGCATTTGGGAGTGTTGTTAGTCAATTTCGTGATCTTACGGTAAATAGTGCCGAAAAGTGTTTGTTAGGCTCAATGGCGGCCTTATGAGCATTTTGGAGTGTTGTAAGTCAATTTCGTGATCTGACAGTGAAAAGTGCGGAAAAGTGTTTGTAGGCCTCAATGGGCGCTATAGAGCATTAGGGAGTGTTGTAAGTCAATTTTGTGATCTGACCGTGAAAAGTGCCAAAAAGTGTTTGTTAGGCTCAATGGGCGCTATAGAGCATTTGGGAGTATTGTAGTCAATTTCCGTGATCTGAAGGTAAACGTGCCAAAAAAGTGTTTTTTACGCTCAAATGGGCGCTATAGAGAATTTTGGAGTGTTGTAAGTCCATTTCGTGATCTGAAGGTAAATAGTGCCCGAAAAGTGTTTGTTAGGCTCAAATGGGCGCTATAGAGCATTTGGAGTGTTGTTAGTCAATTTCGTGATCTGAAGGGTTAAATAGTGCCGAAAAGTGTTTGTTAGGCTCAATGGGCGTATAGACCATTTGGGAGTATTGTAAGTCAATTTCGTGATTTGAAGGTAAATAGTGCCGAAAAGTGGTTTGTTAGGCTCAATGGGCGCTATAGAGCATTTGGGAGTGTTGTAAGTCCAATTTCGTGATCTGACGGTGAAAAGTGCCGAAAAAGTGTTTGTTAGTGCTCAGATGGGGCGCTATAGACCATTTTGGAGTGTTGTAAGTCAATTTCGTGATCTGACGGTGAAAAAGTGCCGAAAAGTGTTTTGTTAGGCTAAATGTGCTCTATAGACCCATTTTGGAGTGTTGCTAGTCAATTTTTGTGATCTGAAGGAATATAGTGCCGAAAAGTGTTTGTTAGGCTCAATGGGCGCTATAGAGCATTGGGAGTGTTGTAAGTCAATTTTGTGATCTGACCGTGAAAAGTGCCAAAAGTGTTTTGTTAGGCTCAATGGGGCGCTATAAGAGCATTTGGAGGAATTGTAAGTCAATTTCGTGACTCTGAAGGTAAAAAGTTGCCAAAAAGTGTTTTTTACGCTCAATGGGCCTATAGAGAATTTTGGAGTGTTGTAAGTCCATTTCGTGATCTGAAGGTAAATAGTGCCAGAACAGTGTTTGTTAGGTCTCAATGGGGCCTATAGAGCATTTGGGAGTGTTGTTAGTCAATTTCGTGATCTGAAGGTAAATAGTGCCGAAAAGTGTTTGTTATGGCTCAATGGGCGCTATAGCCCCCCCATTTGGGAGTATTGTAAGTCAATTTCGTGATCTGAAGGTAAATAGTGCCCGAAAAGTGTTTGTTAGGCTCAATGGCGCTATAGAGCATTTTGGAGTGTTGTAAGTCCAATATTCGTGATCTGACGCGTGAAAAGTGCCGAAAAGTGTTTGTTAGGCTCAATGGGCGCTATAGACCATTTTGAGTGTTGTAAGTCAATTTCGTGATCTGACGGTGAAAAGTGCCGAAAAGTGTTTTGTTAGGCATAAATGGGCTCTATAGACCATTTTGGAGTGTTGTTAGTCACTTTTGTGATCTGAAGGTAAATAGTGCCGAAAAGTGTTTGTTACGCTCAATGGGCGCTATAAACCCATTTTGAGTGTTGTAAAGTCCATTTCGTGATCTGAAGGTAAATAGTGCCAAAAAGTGTTTGTTAGGCTCAATGGGCGCTATAGAGCATTTGGAGTGTTGTGTAGTCAAATTTCGTGATCTGACAGTGAAAAGTGCCGAAAAGTGTTTGTTAGGCTCAATGGCGCTATAGAGCATTTGGAGTGTTGTAAGTCAATTTTGTGATCTGACCGTGAAAAGTGCCCAAAAAGTGTTTGTTAGCCTCAATGGGCGCTATAGAGCTATTTGGGAGTATTGTAAGTCAATTTCGTGATCTGAAGGTAAAAAGTGCAAAAAGTGTTTCTTACGCCCAATGGGCGCTATAGAGCATTTTGGAGTGTTGTAAGTCCATTTCGTGATCTGAAGGTAAATAGTGCCGAAAAGTGTTTGTTAGGCTCAATGGGCGCTATAGACCATTTGGGAGTGTTGGAAGTCTATTTTGTGATCTGAAGGTAAATAGTGCCAAAAAGTGTTTTCTTACGCTCAATGGGCGCTATAAAACCATTCTGGAGTGTTGTAAGTCCATTTCGTGATCTGAAGGTAAATAGTGCCGAAAAGTGTTTGTTAGGCTCAATGGGCCGTATAGAGCATTTGGGAGTGTTGTTAGTCAATTTCGTGATCTGAAGGTAAATAGTGCCGAAAAGTGTTTGTTAGGCTCAATGGCGCTATAGACCATTTGGGAGTGTGTGTAAGTCAATTTCGTGATCCTGACTGTGAAAAGTGCCGAAAAGGTTTGTTAGGTCAATGGGCGCTATAGAGCATTTGGGAGTGTTGTAAGTCAATTTTGTGATCTGACCGTGAAAAGTGCCAAAAAGTGTTTGTTAGGCTCAATGGGCGGCTATAGAGCAGTTGGGAGTGTTGTTAGTCAATTTCGTGATCTTACGGTAAATAGTGCCGAAAAGTGTTTGTTAGGCTCAATGGGGCGCTATAGAGCATTTGGGAGTGTTGTAAGTCAATTTCGTGATCTGACAGTGAAAAGTGCCGAAAAGTGTTTGTTAGGCTCAATGGGCGCTATTGAGCATTTGGGAGTGTTGTAAGTCAATTTCGTGATCTGAAGGTAAATAGTGCCGAAAAGTGTTTGTCTAGCTCAATGGGCGCTATAAGAGCATTTGGGATTGTTGTAGTCAATTTTGTGATCTGACGTGAAAAGTGCAAAAAGTGTTTGTTAGGTTCAATGGGCGCTATAGAGCATTTGGAGTATTGTAAGTCAATTTCGTGATCTGAAGGTGAAATAGTGCCGAAAAGTGTTTGTTAGGCTCAATGGGCGCTATAGAAGCATTTGGAGTGTTGTTAGTCAATTTCGTGATCTGAAGGTAAATAGTGCCGAAAAGTGTTTTGTTAGCTCAATGGGCTCTATAGACCATTTTGGAGTGTTGTAGTCAATTCGTGATCTGAAGGTAAATAGGTGCCGAAAAGTGTTTGTTAGCTACAATGGGCGCTATAGAGCATTTGGGAGTGTTGTAAGTCAATTTCGTGATCTGACGGTGAAAAGTGCCGAAAAGTGTTTGTTAGGCTCAATGGGCTCTATAGACCATTTTTGGAGTGTTGTTAGTCAATTTCGTGATCTGAAGGTAAATAGTGCCGAAAAGTGTTTGTTACGCTCTAATGGGCGCTATAAACCATTTTGGAGGTGTTGTAAGTCCATTTCGTGATCTGAAGGTAAAATAGTGCCAAAAAAGTGTTTCTTAACGCTCAATGGGCGCTATAGACCATTTGGGAGTGTTGGAAGTCCTTTTGTGATCTGAAGGTAAATAGTGCCAAAAAGTGTTTCTTACGCTCAATGGGCGCTATAAACCATTCTGGAGTGTTGTAAGTCCATTTCGTGATCTGAAGGTAAATAGTGCCGAAAAGTGTTTGTAAGGCTCAATGGGCCGCTATAGAGCATTTGGGAGTGTTGTAAGTCACATTTCGTGATCTGACCGTGAAAAGTGCCCGAAAAGTGTTTGTTAGGCTCAATGGGCGCTATAGAGCATTTGGGGAGTGTTGTAAGTCAATTTTGTGATCTGACCGTGAAAACGTGTCAAAAAGTGTTTGTTAGGCTCAATGGGCGCTATAGAGCATTTGGGAGTGTTGTTAGTCCAATTTCGTGATCTTACGGTAAATAGGGCCGAAAAGTGTTTTGTTAGGCTCAATGGGCGCTATAGAGCATTTGGGAGTGTTGTAAGTCAATTTCGTGATCTGACAGTGAAAAGTGCGGCAAAAGGTGTTTGTTTTAGGCTCCAATGGGCGTCCTATAGAGCATTTGGGAGTGTTGTAGTCAATTTTGTGATCTGACCGTGAAAAGTGCCAAAAAAGTGTTTGTTAGGCTCAATGGGCGCTATAGAGCATTTGGGAGTATTGTAAGTCAATTTCGTGATCTGAAGGTAAAAAGTGCCAAAAAGTGTTTTTTTACGCTCAATGGGCGCTATAGAGAATTTTGGAGTGTTGTAAGTCCATTTCGTGATCTGAGGTAAATAGTGCCGAAAAGTGTTTGTTAGGCTCAATGGGCGCTATAGAGCATTTGGAGTGTTGTTAGTCAATTTCGTGATCTGAAGGTAAATAGTGCCAAAAAGTGTTTCTTAAATTTCGTGATCTGAAGGTAAATAGTGCCGAAAAGTGTTTGTTAGGCTCAATGGGCGCTATAGAGCATTTGGGAGTATTGTAAGTCAATTTCGTGATCTGAAGGTAAAAAGTGCCGAAAAGTGTTTGTTAGGCTCAATGGGCGCTATAGACCATTTGGGAGTGTTGCAAGTCCATTTTGTGATCTGAAGGTAAATAGTGCCAAAAAGTGTTTCTTACGCTCAATGGGCGCTATAGAGCATTTTGGAGTGTTGTAAGTCCATTTCGTGATCTGAAGGTAAATAGTGCCGAAAAGTGTTTGTTTGGCTCAATGTGCGCTATAGAGCATTTGGGAGTGTTGTTAGTCAATTTCGTGATCTGAAGGTAAATAGTGCCGAAAAGTGTTTGTTAGGCTCAATGGGCGCTATAGACCATTTGGGAGTGTTGGAAGTCCATTTTGTGATCTGAAGGTATATAGTGCCAAAAAGTGTTTCTTACGCTCAATGGGCGCTATAGACCATTTGGGAGTGTTGGAAGTCCATTTTGTGATCTGAAGGTAAATAGTGCCAAAAAGTGTTTCTTACGCTCAATGGGCGCTATAAACCATTCTGGAGTGTTGTAAGTCCATTTCGTGATCTGAAGGTAAATAGTGCCGAAAAGTGTTTGTAAGGCTCAATGGGCGCTATAGAGCATTTGGGAGTGTTGTAAGTCAATTTCGTGATCTGACCGTGAAAAGTGCCGAAAAGTGTTTGTTAGGCTCAATGGGCGCTATAGAGCATTTGGGAGTGTTGTAAGTCAATTTTGTGATCTGACCGTGAAAAGTGCCAAAAAGTGTTTGTTAGGCTCAATGGGCGCTATAGAGCATTTGGGAGTGTTGTTAGTCAATTTCGTGATCTTACGGTAAATAGTGCCGAAAAGTGTTTGTTAGGCTCAATGGGCGCTATAGAGCATTTGGGAGTGTTGTAAGTCAATTTCGTGATCTGACAGTGAAAAGTGCGGAAAAGTGTTTGTTAGGCTCAATGGGCGCTATAGAGCATTTGGGAGTGTTGTAAGTCAATTTTGTGATCTGACCGTGAAAAGTGCCAAAAAGTGTTTGTTAGGCTCAATGGGCGCTATAGAGCATTTGGGAGTATTGTAAGTCAATTTCGTGATCTGAAGGTAAAAAGTGCCAAAAAGTGTTTTTTACGCTCAATGGGCGCTATAGAGAATTTTGGAGTGTTGTAAGTCCATTTCGTGATCTGAAGGTAAATAGTGCCGAAAAGTGTTTGTTAGGCTCAATGGGCGCTATAGAGCATTTGGGAGTGTTGTTAGTCAATTTCGTGATCTGAAGGTAAATAGTGCCGAAAAGTGTTTGTTAGGCTCAATGGGCGCTATAGACCATTTGGGAGTATTGTAAGTCAATTTCGTGATTTGAAGGTAAATAGTGCCGAAAAGTGTTTGTTAGGCTCAATGGGCGCTATAGAGCATTTGGGAGTGTTGTAAGTCAATTTCGTGATCTGACGGTGAAAAGTGCCGAAAAGTGTTTGTTAGGCTCAATGGGCGCTATAGACCATTTTGGAGTGTTGTAAGTCAATTTCGTGATCTGACGGTGAAAAGTGCCGAAAAGTGTTTGTTAGGCTAAATGGGCTCTATAGACCATTTTGGAGTGTTGTTAGTCAATTTTGTGATCTGAAGGTAAATAGTGCCGAAAAGTGTTTGTTAGGCTCAATGGGCGCTATAGAGCATTTGGGAGTGTTGTAAGTCAATTTTGTGATCTGACCGTGAAAAGTGCCAAAAAGTGTTTGTTAGGCTCAATGGGCGCTATAGAGCATTTGGGAGTATTGTAAGTCAATTTCGTGATCTGAAGGTAAAAAGTGCCAAAAAGTGTTTTTTACGCTCAATGGGCGCTATAGAGAATTTTGGAGTGTTGTAAGTCCATTTCGTGATCTGAAGGTAAATAGTGCCGAAAAGTGTTTGTTAGGCTCAATGGGCTCTATAGACCATTTTGGAGTGTTGTTAGTCAATTTCGTGATCTGAAGGTAAATAGTGCCGAAAAGTGTTTGTTACGCTCAATGGGCGCTATAAACCATTTTGGAGTGTTGTAAGTCCATTTCGTGATCTGAAGGTAAATAGTGCCAAAAAGTGTTTCTTACGCTCAATGGGCGCTATAGACCATTTGGGAGTGTTGGAAGTCCATTTTGTGATCTGAAGGTAAATAGTGCCAAAAAGTGTTTCTTACGCTCAATGGGCGCTATAAACCATTCTGGAGTGTTGTAAGTCCATTTCGTGATCTGAAGGTAAATAGTGCCGAAAAGTGTTTGTAAGGCTCAATGGGCGCTATAGAGCATTTGGGAGTGTTGTAAGTCAATTTCGTGATCTGACCGTGAAAAGTGCCGAAAAGTGTTTGTTAGGCTCAATGGGCGCTATAGAGCATTTGGGAGTGTTGTAAGTCAATTTTGTGATCTGACCGTGAAAAGTGCCAAAAAGTGTTTGTTAGGCTCAATGGCGCTATAGAGCATTTGGGAGTGTTGTTAGTCAATTCGTGATCTTACGGTAAATAGTGCCGAAAAGTGTTTGTTAGGCTCAATGGGCGCTATAGAGCATTTGGGAGTGTTGTAAGTCAATTTCGTGATCTGACAGTGAAAAGTGCGGAAAAGTGTTTGTTAGGCTCAATGGGCGCTATAGAGCATTTGGGAGTGTTGTAAGTCAATTTTGTGATCTGACCGTGAAAAGTGCCAAAAAGTGTTTGTTAGGCTCAATGGGCGCTATAGAGCATTTGGGAGTATTGTAAGTCAATTTCGTGATCTGAAGGTAAAAAGTGCCAAAAAGTGTTTTTTACGCTCAATGGGCGCTATAGAGAATTTTGGAGTGTTGTAAGTCCATTTCGTGATCTGAAGGTAAATAGTGCCGAAAAGTGTTTGTTAGGCTCAATGGGCGCTATAGAGCATTTGGGAGTGTTGTTAGTCAATTTCGTGATCTGAAGGTAAATAGTGCCAAAAAGTGTTTCTTACGCTCAATGGGCGCTATAGACCATTTGGGAGTATTGTAAGTCAATTTCGTGATCTGAAGGTAAATAGTGCCGAAAAGTGTTTGTTAGGCTCAATGGGCGCTATAGAGCATTTGGGAGTGTTGTAAGTCAATTTCGTGATCTGACGGTGAAAAGTGCCGAAAAGTGTTTGTTAGGCTCAATGGGCGCTATAGACCATTTTGGAGTGTTGTAAGTCAATTTCGTGATCTGACGGTGAAAAGTGCCGAAAAGTGTTTGTTAGGCTAAATGGGCTCTATAGACCATTTTGGAGTGTTGTTAGTCAATTTTGTGATCTGAAGGTAAATAGTGCCGAAAAGTGTTTGTTACGCTCAATGGGCGCTATAGACCATTTGGGAGTGTTGGAAGTCCATTTTGTGATCTGAAGGTATATAGTGCCAAAAAGTGTTTCTTACGCTCAATGGGCGCTATAGACCATTTGGGAGTGTTGGAAGTCCATTTTGTGATCTGAAGGTAAATAGTGCCAAAAAGTGTTTCTTACGCTCAATGGGCGCTATAAACCATTCTGGAGTGTTGTAAGTCCATTTCGTGATCTGAAGGTAAATAGTGCCGAAAAGTGTTTGTAAGGCTCAATGGGCGCTATAGAGCATTTGGGAGTGTTGTAAGTCAATTTCGTGATCTGACCGTGAAAAGTGCCGAAAAGTGTTTGTTAGGCTCAATGGGCGCTATAGAGCATTTGGGAGTGTTGTAAGTCAATTTTGTGATCTGACCGTGAAAAGTGCCAAAAAGTGTTTGTTAGGCTCAATGGGCGCTATAGAGCATTTGGGAGTGTTGTTAGTCAATTTCGTGATCTTACGGTAAATAGTGCCGAAAAGTGTTTGTTAGGCTCAATGGGCGCTATAGAGCATTTGGGAGTGTTGTAAGTCAATTTCGTGATCTGACAGTGAAAAGTGCGGAAAAGTGTTTGTTAGGCTCAATGGGCGCTATAGAGCATTTGGGAGTGTTGTAAGTCAATTTTGTGATCTGACCGTGAAAAGTGCCAAAAAGTGTTTGTTAGGCTCAATGGGCGCTATAGAGCATTTGGGAGTATTGTAAGTCAATTTCGTGATCTGAAGGTAAAAAGTGCCAAAAAGTGTTTTTACGCTCAATGGGCGCTATAGAGAATTTTGGAGTGTTGTAAGTCCATTTCGTGATCTGAAGGTAAATAGTGCCGAAAGTGTTTGTTAGGCTCAATGGGCGCTATAGAGCATTTGGGAGTGTTGTTAGTCAATTTCGTGATCTGAAGGTAAATAGTGCCGAAAAGTGTTTGTTAGGCTCAATGGGCGCTATAGACCATTTGGGAGTATTGTAAGTCAATTTCGTGATTTGAAGGTAAATAGTGCCGAAAAGTGTTTGTTAGGCTCAATGGGCGCTATAGAGCATTTGGGAGTGTTGTAAGTCAATTTCGTGATCTGACGGTGAAAAGTGCCGAAAAGTGTTTGTTAGGCTCAATGGGCGCTATAGACCATTTTGGAGTGTTGTAAGTCAATTTCGTGATCTGACGGTGAAA
The DNA here is from genome assembly GCA_037893245.1 of Crossaster papposus. Classification (NCBI taxonomy): domain Eukaryota; kingdom Metazoa; phylum Echinodermata; class Asteroidea; order Velatida; family Solasteridae; genus Crossaster; species Crossaster papposus. Next base: position 161,985 of record JBAIAA010000100.1, read on the forward strand.
AGTGCCGAAAAGTGTTTGTTAGGCTAAATGGGCTCTATAGACCATTTTGGAGTGTTGTTAGTCAATTTTGTGATCTGAAGGTAAATAGTGCCGAAAAGTGTTTGTTAGGATCAATGGGCGCTATAGAGCATTTGGGAGTGTTGTAAGTCAATTTTGTGATCTGACCGTGAAAAGTGCCAAAAAGTGTTTGTTAGGCTCAATGGGCGCTATAGAGCATTTGGGAGTATTGTAAGTCAATTTCGTGATCTGAAGGTAAAAAGTGCCAAAAAGTGTTTTTTACGCTCAATGGGCGCTATAGAGAATTTTGGAGTGTTGTAAGTCCATTTCGTGATCTGAAGGTAAATAGTGCCGAAAAGTGTTTGTTAGGCTCAATGGGCGCTATAGAGCATTTGGGAGTGTTGTTAGTCAATTTCGTGATCTGAAGGTAAATAGTGCCGAAAAGTGTTTGTTAGGCTCAATGGGCGCTATAGACCATTTGGGAGTATTGTAAGTCAATTTCGTGATCTGAAGGTAAATAGTGCCGAAAAGTGTTTGTTAGGCTCAATGGGCGCTATAGAGCATTTGGGAGTGTTGTAAGTCAATTTCGTGATCTGACGGTGAAAAGTGCCGAAAAGTGTTTGTTAGGCTCAATGGGCGCTATAGACCATTTTGGAGTGTTGTAAGTCAATTTCGTGATCTGACGGTGAAAAGTGCCGAAAAGTGTTTGTTAGGCTAAATGGGCTCTATAGACCATTTTGGAGTGTTGTTAGTCAATTTTGTGATCTGAAGGTAAATAGTGCCGAAAAGTGTTTGTTACGCTCAATGGGCGCTATAAACCATTTTGGAGTGTTGTAAGTCCATTTCGTGATCTGAAGGTAAATAGTGCCAAAAAGTGTTTGTTAGGCTCAATGGGCGCTATAGAGCATTTGGGAGTGTTGTTAGTCAATTTCGTGATCTGACAGTGAAAAGTGCCGAAAAGTGTTTGTTAGGCTCAATGGGCGCTATAGAGCATTTGGGAGTGTTGTAAGTCAATTTTGTGATCTGACCGTGAAAAGTGCCAAAAAGTGTTTGTTAGGCTCAATGGCGCTATAGAGCATTTGGGAGTATTGTAAGTCAATTTCGTGATCTGAAGGTAAAAAGTGCCAAAAAGTGTTTCTTACGCCCAATGGGCGCTATAGAGCATTTTGGAGTGTTGTAAGTCCATTTCGTGATCTGAAGGTAAATAGTGCCGAAAAGTGTTTGTTAGGCTCAATGGGCGCTATAGACCATTTGGGAGTGTTGGAAGTCTATTTTGTGATCTGAAGGTAAATAGTGCCAAAAAGTGTTTCTTACGCTCAATGGGCGCTATAAACCATTCTGGAGTGTTGTAAGTCCATTTCGTGATCTGAAGGTAAATAGTGCCGAAAAGTGTTTGTTAGGCTCAATGGGCGCTATAGAGCATTTGGGAGTGTTGTTAGTCAATTTCGTGATCTGAAGGTAAATAGTGCCGAAAAGTGTTTGTTAGGCTCAATGGGGCGCTATAGACCATTTGGGAGTGTTGTAAGTCAATTTCGTGATCTGACTGTGAAAAGTGCCGAAAAGTGTTTGTTAGGCTCAATGGGCGCTATAGAGCATTTGGGAGTGTTGTAAGTCAATTTTGTGATCTGACCGTGAAAAGTGCCAAAAAGTGTTTGTTAGGCTCAATGGGCGCTATAGAGCAGTTGGGAGTGTTGTTAGTCAATTTCGTGATCTTACGGTAAATAGTGCCGAAAAGTGTTTGTTAGGCTCAATGGGCGCTATAGAGCATTTGGGAGTGTTGTAAGTCAATTTCGTGATCTGACAGTGAAAAGTGCCGAAAAGTGTTTGTTAGGCTCAATGGGCGCTATAGAGCATTTGGGAGTGTTGTAAGTCAATTTCGTGATCTGAAGGTAAATAGTGCCGAAAAGTGTTTGTTAGGCTCAATGGGCGCTATAGAGCATTTGGGAGTGTTGTAAGTCAATTTTGTGATCTGACCGTGAAAAGTGCCAAAAAGTGTTTGTTAGGTTCAATGGGCGCTATAGAGCATTTGGGAGTATTGTAAGTCAATTTCGTGATCTGAAGGTAAATAGTGCCGAAAAGTGTTTGTTAGGCTCAATGGGCGCTATAGAGCATTTGGGAGTGTTGTTAGTCAATTTCGTGATCTGAAGGTAAATAGTGCCGAAAAGTGTTTGTTAGGCTCAATGGGCTCTATAGACCATTTTGGAGTGTTGTTAGTCAATTTCGTGATCTGAAGGTAAATAGTGCCGAAAAGTGTTTGTTAGGCTCAATGGGCGCTATAGAGCATTTGGGAGTGTTGTAAGTCAATTTCGTGATCTGACGGTGAAAAGTGCCGAAAAGTGTTTGTTAGGCTCAATGGGCTCTATAGACCATTTTGGAGTGTTGTTAGTCAATTTCGTGATCTGAAGGTAAATAGTGCCGAAAAGTGTTTGTTACGCTCAATGGGCGCTATAAACCATTTTGGAGTGTTGTAAGTCCATTTCGTGATCTGAAGGTAAATAGTGCCAAAAAGGTTTTGTTAGGCTCAATGGGCGCTATAGAGCATTTTGGAGTGTTTGTAAGTCCATTTCGTGATCTGAAGGTAAATAGTGCCGAAAAGTGTTTGTTAGGCTCAATGGGCGCTATAGAGCATTTGGGAGTGTTGTTAGTCAATTTCGTGATCTGAAGGTAAATAGTGTCGAAAAGTGTTTGTTAGGCTCAATGGGCGCTATAGACCATTTGGGAGTGTTGTAAGTCAATTTCGTGATCTGACTGTGAAAAGTGCCGAAAAGTGTTTGTTACGCTCAATGGGCGCTATAAACCATTTTGGAGTGTTGTAAGTCCATTTCGTGATCTGAAGGTAAATAGTGCCAAAAAGTGTTTGTTAGGCTCAATGGGCGCTATAGAGCATTTGGGAGTGTTGTTAGTCAATTTCGTGATCTGACAGTGAAAAGTGCCCAAAAGTGTTTGTTAGGCTCAATGGGCGCTATAGAGCATTTGGGAGTGTTGTAAGTCAATTTTGTGATCTGACCGTGAAAAGTGCCAAAAAGTGTTTGTTAGGCTCAATGGGCGCTATAGAGCATTTGGGAGTATTGTAAGTCAATTTTGTGATCTGAAGGTAAATAGTGCCAAAAAGTGTTTCTTACGCTCAATGGCGCTATAGAGCATTTTGGAGTGTCGTAAGTTCATTCGTGATCTGAAGGTAAATAGTGCCGAAAAGTGTTTGTTAGGCTCAATGGGCGATATAGAGCATTTGGGAGTGTTGTAAGTCAATTTCGTGATCTGACGGTGAAAAGTGCCGAAAAGTGTTTGTTAGGCTCAATGGGCGCTATAGAGCATTTGGGAGTATTGTAAGTCAATTTCGTGATCTGAAGGTAAAAAGTGCCGAAAAGTGTTTGTTAGGCTCAATGGGCGCTATAGACCATTTGGGAGTGTTGGAAGTCCATTTTGTGATCTGAAGGTAAATAGTGCCAAAAAGTGTTTCTTACGCTCAATGGGCGCTATAGAGCATTTTGGAGTGTTGTAAGTCCATTTCGTGATCTGAAGGTAAATAGTGCCGAAAAGTGTTTGTTTGGCTCAATGTGCGCTATAGAGCATTTGGGAGTGTTGTTAGTCAATTTCGTGACCTGAAGGTAAATAGTGCAGAAAAGTGTTTGTTAGGCTCAATGGGCGCTATAGACCATTTGGGAGTGTTGGAAGTCCATTTTGTGATCTGAAGGTATATAGTGCCAAAAAGTGTTTCTTACGCTCAATGGGCGCTATAGACCATTTGGGAGTGTTGGAAGTCCATTTTGTGATCTGAAGGTAAATAGTGCCAAAAAGTGTTTCTTACGCTCAATGGGCGCTATAAACCATTCTGGAGTGTTGTAAGTCCATTTCGTGATCTGAAGGTAAATAGTGCCGAAAAGTGTTTGTAAGGCTCAATGGGCGCTATAGAGCATTTGGGAGTGTTGTTAGTCAATTTCGTGATCTTACGGTAAATAGTGCCGAAAAGTGTTTGTTAGGCTCAATGGGCGCTATAGAGCATTTGGGAGTGTTGTAAGTCAATTTCGTGATCTGAAGGTAAATAGTGCCGAAAAGTGTTTGTTAGGCTCAATGGGCGCTATAGACCATTTGGGAGTATTGTAAGTCAATTTCGTGATCTGAAGGTAAATAGTGCCGAAAAGTGTTTGTTAGGCTCAATAGGCGCTATAGAGCATTTGGGAGTGTTGTAAGTCAATTTCGTGATCTGACGGTGAAAAGTGCCGAAAAGTGTTTGTTAGGCTCAATGGGCGCTATAGACCATTTTGGAGTGTTGTAAGTCCATTTCGTGATCTGAAGGTAAATAGTGCCAAAAAGTGTTTGTTAGGCTCAATTGGCGCTATAGAGCATTTTGGAGTGTTGTAAGTCCATTTCGAGATCTGAAGGTAAATAGTGCCGAAAACTGTTTGTTAGGCTCAATGGGCGCTATAGACCATTTGGGAGTGTTGGAAGTCCATTTTGTGATCTGAAGGTAAATAGTGCCAAAAAGTGTTTCTTACGCTCAATGGGCGCTATAAACCATTCTGGAGTGTTGTAAGTCCATTTCGTGATCTGAAGGTAAATAGTGCCGAAAAGTGTTTGTTAGGCTCAATGGGCGCTATAGACCATTTGGGAGTGTTGGAAGTCTATTTTGTGATCTGAAGGTAAATAGTGCCAAAAAGTGTTTCTTACGCTCAATGGGCGCTATAAACCATTCTGGAGTGTTGTAAGTCCATTTCGTGATCTGAAGGTAAATAGTGCCGAAAAGTGTTTGTTAGGCTCAATGGGCGCTATAGAGCATTTGGGAGTGTTGTTAGTCAATTTCGTGATCTGAAGGTAAATAGTGCCGAAAAGTGTTTGTTAGGCTCAATGGGCGCTATAGACCATTTGGGAGTGTTGTAAGTCAATTTCGTGATCTGACTGTGAAAAGTGCCGAAAAGTGTTTGTTAGGCTCAATGGGCGCTATAGAGCATTTGGGAGTGTTGTAAGTCAATTTTGTGATCTGACCGTGAAAAGTGCCAAAAAGTGTTTGTTAGGCTCAATGGGCGCTATAGAGCAGTTGGGAGTGTTGTTAGTCAATTTCGTGATCTTACGGTAAATAGTGCCGAAAAGTGTTTGTTAGGCTCAATGGGCGCTATAGAGCATTTGGGAGTGTTGTAAGTCAATTTCGTGATCTGACAGTGAAAAGTGCCGAAAAGTGTTTGTTAGGCTCAATGGGCGCTATAGAGCATTTGGGAGTGTTGTAAGTCAATTTCGTGATCTGAAGGTAAATAGTGCCGAAAAGTGTTTGTTAGGCTCAATGGGCGCTATAGAGCATTTGGGAGTGTTGTAAGTCAATTTTGTGATCTGACCGTGAAAAGTGCCAAAAAGTGTTTGTTAGGTTCAATGGGCGCTATAGAGCATTTGGGAGTATTGTAAGTCAATTTCGTGATCTGAAGGTAAATAGTGCCGAAAAGTGTTTGTTAGGCTCAATGGGCGCTATAGAGCATTTGGGAGTGTTGTTAGTCAATTTCGTGATCTGAAGGTAAATAGTGCCGAAAAGTGTTTGTTAGGCTCAATGGGCTCTATAGACCATTTTGGAGTGTTGTTAGTCAATTTCGTGATCTGAAGGTAAATAGTGCCGAAAAGTGTTTGTTAGGCTCAATGGGCGCTATAGAGCATTTGGGAGTGTTGTAAGTCAATTTCGTGATCTGACGGTGAAAAGTGCCGAAAAGTGTTTGTTAGGCTCAATGGGCTCTATAGACCATTTTGGAGTGTTGTTAGTCAATTTCGTGATCTGACTGTGAAAAGTGCCGAAAAGTGTTTGTTACGCTCAATGGGCGCTATAAACCATTTTGGAGTGTTGTAAGTCCATTTCGTGATCTGAAGGTAAATAGTGCCAAAAAGTGTTTGTTAGGCTCAATGGGCGCTATAGAGCATTTTGGAGTGTTGTAAGTCCATTTCGTGATCTGAAGGTAAATAGTGCCGAAAAGTGTTTGTTAGGCTCAATGGGCGCTATAGAGCATTTGGGAGTGTTGTTAGTCAATTTCGTGATCTGAAGGTAAATAGTGTCGAAAAGTGTTTGTTAGGCTCAATGGGCGCTATAGACCATTTGGGAGTGTTGTAAGTCAATTTCGTGATCTGACTGTGAAAAGTGCCGAAAAGTGTTTGTTACGCTCAATGGGCGCTATAAACCATTTTGGAGTGTTGTAAGTCCATTTCGTGATCTGAAGGTAAATAGTGCCAAAAAGTGTTTGTTAGGCTCAATGGGCGCTATAGAGCATTTGGGAGTGTTGTTAGTCAATTTCGTGATCTGACAGTGAAAAGTGCCCAAAAGTGTTTGTTAGGCTCAATGGGCGCTATAGAGCATTTGGGAGTGTTGTAAGTCAATTTTGTGATCTGACCGTGAAAAGTGCCAAAAAGTGTTTGTTAGGCTCAATGGGCGCTATAGAGCATTTGGGAGTATTGTAAGTCAATTTTGTGATCTGAAGGTAAATAGTGCCAAAAAGTGTTTCTTACGCTCAATGGGCGCTATAGAGCATTTTGGAGTGTCGTAAGTTCATTTCGTGATCTGAAGGTAAATAGTGCCGAAAAGTGTTTGTTAGGCTCAATGGGCGATATAGAGCATTTGGGAGTGTTGTAAGTCAATTTCGTGATCTGACGGTGAAAAGTGCCGAAAAGTGTTTGTTAGGCTCAATGGGCGCTATAGAGCATTTGGGAGTATTGTAAGTCAATTTCGTGATCTGAAGGTAAAAAGTGCCGAAAAGTGTTTGTTAGGCTCAATGGGCGCTATAGACCATTTGGGAGTGTTGGAAGTCCATTTTGTGATCTGAAGGTAAATAGTGCCAAAAAGTGTTTCTTACGCTCAATGGGCGCTATAGAGCATTTTGGAGTGTTGTAAGTCCATTTCGTGATCTGAAGGTAAATAGTGCCGAAAAGTGTTTGTTTGGCTCAATGTGCGCTATAGAGCATTTGGGAGTGTTGTTAGTCAATTTCGTGACCTGAAGGTAAATAGTGCAGAAAAGTGTTTGTTAGGCTCAATGGGCGCTATAGACCATTTGGGAGTGTTGGAAGTCCATTTTGTGATCTGAAGGTATATAGTGCCAAAAAGTGTTTCTTACGCTCAATGGGCGCTATAGACCATTTGGGAGTGTTGGAAGTCCATTTTGTGATCTGAAGGTAAATAGTGCCAAAAAGTGTTTCTTACGCTCAATGGGCGCTATAAACCATTCTGGAGTGTTGTAAGTCCATTTCGTGATCTGAAGGTAAATAGTGCCGAAAAGTGTTTGTAAGGCTCAATGGGCGCTATAGAGCATTTGGGAGTGTTGTTAGTCAATTTCGTGATCTTACGGTAAATAGTGCCGAAAAGTGTTTGTTAGGCTCAATGGGCGCTATAGAGCATTTGGGAGTGTTGTAAGTCAATTTCGTGATCTGAAGGTAAATAGTGCCGAAAAGTGTTTGTTAGGCTCAATGGGCGCTATAGACCATTTGGGAGTATTGTAAGTCAATTTCGTGATCTGAAGGTAAATAGTGCCGAAAAGTGTTTGTTAGGCTCAATAGGCGCTATAGAGCATTTGGGAGTGTTGTAAGTCAATTTCGTGATCTGACGGTGAAAAGTGCCGAAAAGTGTTTGTTAGGCTCAATGGGCGCTATAGACCATTTTGGAGTGTTGTAAGTCCATTTCGTGATCTGAAGGTAAATAGTGCCAAAAAGTGTTTGTTAGGCTCAATTGGCGCTATAGAGCATTTTGGAGTGTTGTAAGTCCATTTCGAGATCTGAAGGTAAATAGTGCCGAAAACTGTTTGTTAGGCTCAATGGGCGCTATAGACCATTTGGGAGTGTTGGAAGTCCATTTTGTGATCTGAAGGTAAATAGTGCCAAAAAGTGTTTCTTACGCTCAATGGGCGCTATAAACCATTCTGGAGTGTTGTAAGTCCATTTCGTGATCTGAAGGTAAATAGTGCCGAAAAGTGTTTGTTAGGCTCAATGGGCGCTATAAACCATTTTGGAGTGTTGTAAGTCCATTTCGTGATCTGAAGGTAAATAGTGCCAAAAAGTGTTTGTTAGGCTCAATGGGCGCTATAGAGCATTTTGGAGTGTTGTAAGTCCATTTCGTGATCTGAAGGTAAATAGTGCCGAAAAGTGTTTGTTAGGCTCAATAGGCGCTATAGAGCATTTGGGAGTGTTGTAAGTCAATTTCGTGATCTGACGGTGAAAAGTGCCGAAAAGTGTTTGTTAGGCTCAATGGGCGCTATAGACCATTTTGGAGTGTTGTAAGTCCATTTCGTGATCTGAAGGTAAATAGTGCCGAAAAGTGTTTGTTACGCTCAATGGGCGCTATAAACCATTTTGGAGTGTTGTAAGTCCATTTCGTGATCTGAAGGTAAACAGTGCCAAAAAGTGTTTGTTAGGCTCAATGGGCGCTATAGAGCATTTTGGAGTGTTGTAAGTCCATTTCGTGATCTGAAGGTAAATAGTGCCGAAAAGTGTTTGTTAGGCTCAATGGGCGCTATAGAGCATTTGAGAGTGTTGTTAGTCAATTTCGTGATCTGAAGGTAAATAGTGCCGAAAAGTGTTTGTTAGGCTCAATGGGCGCTATAGACCATTTGGGAGTGTTGTAAGTCAATTTCGTGATCTGACTGTGAAAAGTGCCGAAAAGTGTTTGTTAGGCTCAATGGGCTCTATAGACCATTTTGGAGTGTTGTTAGTCAATTTCGTGATCTGAAGGTAAATAGTGCCGAAAAGTGTTTGTTACGCTCAATGGGCGCTATAAACCATTTTGGAGTGTTGTAAGTCCATTTCGTGATCTGAAGGTAAATAGTGCCAAAAAGTGTTTGTTAGGCTCAATGGGCGCTATAGAGCATTTGGGAGTGTTGTAAGTCAATTTTGTGATCTGACCGTGAAAAGTGCCAAAAAGTGTTTGTTAGGCTCAATGGGCGCTATAGAGCAATTGGGAGTGTTGTTAGTCAATTTCGTGATCTTACGGTAAATAGTGCCGAAAAGTGTTTGTTAGGCTCAATGGGCGCTATAGAGCATTTGGGAGTGTTGTAAGTCAATTTCGTGATCTGACAGTGAAAAGTGCCGAAAAGGGTTTTGTTAGGCTCAATGGGCGCTATAGAGCATTTGGGAGTGTTGTAAGTCAATTTTGTGATCTGACCGTGAAAAGTGCCAAAAAGTGTTTGTTAGGCTCAATGGGCGCTATAGAGCATTTGGGAGTGTTGTTAGTCAATTTCGTGATCTGAAGGTAAATAGTGCCGAAAAGTGTTTGTTAGGCTCAATGGGTGCTATAGACCATTTGGGAGTGTTGGAAGTCCATTTTGTGATCTGAAGGTAAATAGTGCCGAAAAGTGTTTGTTAGGCTCAATGGGCGCTATAGACCATTTGGGAGTGTTGTAAGTCAATTTCGTGATCTGACTGTGAAAAGTGCCGAAAAGTGTTTGTTAGGCTCAATGGGCTCTATAGACCATTTTGGAGTGTTGTTAGTCAATTTCGTGATCTGAAGGTAAATAGTGCCGAAAAGTGTTTGTTACGCTCAATGGGCGCTATAAACCATTTTGGAGTGTTGTAAGTCCATTTCGTGATCTGAAGGTAAATAGTGCCAAAAAGTGTTTGTTAGGCTCAATGGGCGCTATAGAGCATTTGGGAGTGTTGTAAGTCAATTTTGTGATCTGACCGTGAAAAGTGCCAAAAAGTGTTTGTTAGGCTCAATGGGCGCTATAGAGCATTTGGGAGTATTGTAAGTCAATTTTGTGATCTGAAGGTAAATAGTGCCAAAAAGTGTTTCTTACGCTCAATGGGCGCTATAGAGCATTTTGGATGGTTGTAAGTCCATTTCGTGATCTGAAGGTAAATAGTGCCGAAAAGTGTTTGTTAGGCTCAATGGGCGATATAGAGCATTTGGGAGTGTTGTAAGTCAATTTCGTGATCTGACGGTGAAAAGTGCCGAAAAGTGTTTGTTAGGCTCAATGGGCGCTATAGAGCATTTGGGAGTATTGTAAGTCAATTTCGTGATCTGAAGGTAAATAGTGCCGAAAAGTGTTTGTTACGCTCAATGGGCGCTATAAACCATTTTGGATTGTTGTAAGTCCATTTCGTGATCTGAAGGTAAATAGTGCCAAAAAGTGTTTGTTAGGCTCAATGGGCGCTATAGAGCAGTTGGGAGTGTTGTTAGTCAATTTCGTGATCTTACGGTAAATAGTGCCGAAAAGTGTTTGTTAGGCTCAATGGGCGCTATAGAGCATTTGGGAGTGTTGTAAGTCAATTTCGTGATCTGACAGTGAAAAGTGCCGAAAAGTGTTTGTTAGGCTCAATGGGCGCTATAGAGCATTTGGGAGTGTTGTAAGTCAATTTTGTGATCTGACCGTGAAAAGTGCCAAAAAGTGTTTGTTAGGCTCAATGGGCGCTATAGAGCATTTGGGAGTATTGTAAGTCAATTTCGTGATCTGAAGGTAAATAGTGCCGAAAAGTGTTTGTTAGGCTCAATGGGCGCTATAGAGCATTTGGGAGTGTTGTAAGTCAATTTTGTGATCTGACCGTGAAAAGTGCCAAAAAGTGTTTGTTAGGTTCAATGGGCGCTATAGAGCATTTGGGAGTATTGTAAGTCAATTTCGTGATCTGAAGGTAAAAAGTGCCAAAAAGTGTTTCTTACGCTCAATGGGCGCTATAGAGCATTTTGGAGTGTTGTAAGTCCATTTCGTGATCTGAAGGTAAATAGTGCCGAAAAGTGTTTGTTAGGCTCAATGGGCGCTATAGACCATTTGGGAGTGTTGGAAGTCTATTTTGTGATCTGAAGGTAAATAGTGCCAAAAAGTGTTTCTTACGCTCAATGGGCGCTATAAACCATTCTGGAGTGTTGTAAGTCCATTTCGTGATCTGAAGGTAAATAGTGCCGAAAAGTGTTTGTTAGGCTCAATGGGCGCTATAGAGCATTTGGGAGTGTTGTTAGTCAATTTCGTGATCTGAAGGTAAATAGTGCCGAAAAGTGTTTGTTAGGCTCAATGGGCGCTATAGACCATTTGGGAGTGTTGTAAGTCAATTTCGTGATCTGACTGTGAAAAGTGCCGAAAAGTGTTTGTTAGGCTCAATGGGCTCTATAGACCATTTTGGAGTGTTGTTAGTCAATTTCGTGATCTGAAGGTAAATAGTGCCGAAAAGTGTTTGTTACGCTCAATGGGCGCTATAAACCATTTTGGAGTGTTGTAAGTCCATTTCGTGATCTGAAGGTAAATAGTGCCAAAAAGTGTTTGTTAGGCTCAATGGGCGCTATAGAGCATTTGGGAGTGTTGTAAGTCAATTTTGTGATCTGACCGTGAAAAGTGCCAAAAAGTGTTTGTTAGGCTCAATGGGCGCTATAGAGCAGTTGGGAGTGTTGTTAGTCAATTTCGTGATCTTACGGTAAATAGTGCCGAAAAGTGTTTGTTAGGCTCAATGGGCGCTATAGAGCATTTGGGAGTGTTGTAAGTCAATTTCGTGATCTGACAGTGAAAAGTGCCGAAAAGTGTTTGTTAGGCTCAATGGGCGCTATAGAGCATTTGGGAGTGTTGTAAGTCAATTTCGTGATCTGAAGGTAAATAGTGCCGAAAAGTGTTTGTTAGGCTCAATGGGCGCTATAGAGCATTTGGGAGTGTTGTAAGTCAATTTTGTGATCTGACCGTGAAAAGTGCCAAAAAGTGTTTGTTAGGTTCAATGGGCGCTATAGAGCATTTGGGAGTATTGTAAGTCAATTTCGTGATCTGAAGGTAAAAAGTGCCAAAAAGTGTTTCTTACGCTCAATGGGCGCTATAGAGCATTTTGGAGTGTTGTAAGTCCATTTCGTGATCTGAAGGTAAATAGTGCCGAAAAGTGTTTGTTAGGCTCAATGGGCGCTATAGACCATTTGGGAGTGTTGGAAGTCTATTTTGTGATCTGAAGGTAAATAGTGCCAAAAAGTGTTTCTTACGCTCAATGGGCGCTATAAACCATTCTGGAGTGTTGTAAGTCCATTTCGTGATCTGAAGGTAAATAGTGCCGAAAAGTGTTTGTTAGGCTCAATGGGCGCTATAGAGCATTTGGGAGTGTTGTTAGTCAATTTCGTGATCTGAAGGTAAATAGTGCCGAAAAGTGTTTGTTAGGCGTGTTTAGTGTTTGTTGGGCGCTATAGACCATTTGGGAGTGTTGTAAGTCAATTTCGTGATCTGACTGTGAAAAGTGCCGAAAAGTGTTTGTTAGGCTCAATGGGCTCTATAGACCATTTTGGAGTGTTGTTAGTCAATTTCGTGATCTGAAGGTAAATAGTGCCGAAAAGTGTTTGTTACGCTCAATGGGCGCTATAAACCATTTTGGAGTGTTGTAAGTCCATTTCGTGATCTGAAGGTAAATAGTGCCAAAAAGTGTTTGTTAGGCTCAATGGGCGCTATAGAGCATTTGGGAGTGTTGTAAGTCAATTTTGTGATCTGACCGTGAAAAGTGCCAAAAAGTGTTTGTTAGGCTCAATGGGCGCTATAGAGCAGTTGGGAGTGTTGTTAGTCAATTTCGTGATCTTACGGTAAATAGTGCCGAAAAGTGTTTGTTAGGCTCAATGGGCGCTATAGAGCATTTGGGAGTGTTGTAAGTCAATTTCGTGATATGACAGTGAAAAGTGCCGAAAAGTGTTTGTTAGGCTCAATGGGCGCTATAGAGCATTTGGGAGTGTTGTAAGTCAATTTCGTGATCTGAAGGTAAATAGTGCCGAAAAGTGTTTGTTACGCTCAATGGGCGCTATAAACCATTTTGGAGTGTTGTAAGTCCATTTCGTGATCTGAAGGTAAATAGTGCCAAAAAGTGTTTGTTAGGCTCAATGGGCGCTATAGAGCATTTTGGAGTGTTGTAAGACAATTTCGTGATCTGAAGGTAAATAGTGCCGAAAAGTGTTTGTTAGGCTCAATGGGCGCTATAGAGCATTTGGGAGTGTTGTTAGTCAATTTCGTGATCTGAAGGTAAATAGTGCCGAAAAGTGTTTGTTAGGCTCAATGGGCGCTATAGACCATTTGGGAGTGTTGTAAGTCAATTTCGTGATCTGACTGTGAAAAGTGCCGAAAAGTGTTTGTTAGGCTCAATGGGCTCTATAGACCATTTTGGAGTGTTGTTAGTCAATTTCGTGATCTGAAGGTAAATAGTGCCGAAAAGTGTTTGTTACGCTCAATGGGCGCTATAAACCATTTTGGAGTGTTGTAAGTCCATTTCGTGATCTGAAGGTAAATAGTGCCAAAAAGTGTTTGTTAGGCTCAATGGGCGCTATAGAGCATTTGGGAGTGTTGTAAGTCAATTTTGTGATCTGACCGTGAAAAGTGCCACAAAGTGTTTGTTAGGCTCAATGGGCGCTATAGAGCAGTTGGGAGTGTTGTTAGTCAATTTCGTGATCTTACGGTAAATAGTGCCGAAAAGTGTTTGTTAGGCTCAATGGGCGCTATAGAGCATTTGGGAGTGTTGTAAGTCAATTTCGTGATCTGACAGTGAAAAGTGCCGAAAAGTGTTTGTTAGGCTCAATGGGCGCTATAGAGCATTTGGGAGTGTTATAAGTCAATTTTGTGATCTGACCGTGAAAATTTCCAAAAAGTGTTTGTTAGGCTCAATGGGCGCTATAGAGCATTTGGGAGTATTGTAAGTCAATTTCGTGATCTGAAGGTAAATAGTGCCGAAAAGTGTTTGTTAGGCTCAATGGGCGCTACAGACCATTTGGGAGTGTTGTAAGTCAATTTCGTGATCTGACTGTGAAAAGTGCCGAAAAGTGTTTGTTAGGCTCAATGGGCTCTATAGACCATTTTGGAGTGTTGTTAGTCAATTTCGTGATCTGAAGGTAAATAGTGCCGAAAAGTGTTTGTTACGCTCAATGGGCGCTATAAACCATTTTGGAGTGTTGTAAGTCCATTTCGTGATCTGAAGGTAAATAGTGCCAAAAAGTGTTTGTTAGGCTCAATGGGCGCTATAGAGCATTTGGGAGTGTTGTAAGTCAATTTTGTGATCTGACCGTGAAAAGTGCCAAAAAGTGTTTGTTAGGCTCAATGGGCGCTATAGAGCAGTTGGGAGTGTTGTTAGTCAATTTCGTGATCTTACGGTAAATAGTGCCGAAAAGTGTTTGTTAGGCTCAATGGGCGCTATAGAGCATTTTGGAGTGTTGTAAGACAATTTCGTGATCTGAAGGTAAATAGTGCCGAAAAGTGTTTGTTAGGCTCAATGGGCGCTATAGAGCATTTGGGAGTGTTGTTAGTCAATTTCGTGATCTGAAGGTAAATAGTGCCGAAAAGTGTTTGTTAGGCTCAATGGGCGCTATAGACCATTTGGGAGTGTTGTAAGTCAATTTCGTGATCTGACTGTGAAAAGTGCCGAAAAGTGTTTGTTAGGCTCAATGGGCTCTATAGACCATTTTGGAGTGTTGTTAGTCAATTTCGTGATCTGAAGGTAAATAGTGCCGAAAAGTGTTTGTTACGCTCAATGGGCGCTATAAACCATTTTGGAGTGTTGTAAGTCCATTTCGTGATCTGAAGGTCAATAGTGCCAAAAAGTGTTTGTTAGGCTCAATGGGCGCTATAGAGCATTTGGGAGTGTTGTTAGTCAATTTCGTGATCTGACAGTGAAAAGTGCCCAAAAGTGTTTGTTAGGCTCAATGGGCGCTATAGAGCATTTGGGAGTGTTGTAAGTCAATTTTGTGATCTGACCGTGAAAAGTGCCAAAAAGTGTTTGTTAGGCTCAATGGGCGCTATAGAGCATTTGGGAGTATTGTAAGTCAATTTTGTGATCTGAAGGTAAATAGTGCCAAAAAGTGTTTCTTACGCTCAATGGGCGCTATAGAGCATTTTGGAGTGTTGTAAGTCCATTTCGTGATCTGAAGGTAAATAGTGCCGAAAAGTGTTTGTTAGGCTCAATGGGCGATATAGAGCATTTGGGAGTGTTGTAAGTCAATTTCGTGATCTGACGGTGAAAAGTGCCGAAAAGTGTTTGTTAGGCTCAATGGGCGCTATAGAGCATTTGGGAGTATTGTAAGTCAATTTCGTGATCTGAAGGTAAAAAGTGCCGAAAAGAGTTTGTTAGGCTCAATGGGCGCTATAGACCATTTGGGAGTGTTGCAAGTCCATTTTGTGATCTGAAGGTAAATAGTGCCAAAAAGTGTTTCTTACGCTCAATGGGCGCTATAGAGCATTTTGGAGTGTTGTAAGTCCATTTCGTGATCTGAAGGTAAATAGTGCCGAAAAGTGTTTGTTTGGCTCAATGTGCGCTATAGAGCATTTGGGAGTGTTGTTAGTCAATTTCGTGATCTGAAGGTAAATAGTGCCGAAAAGTGTTTGTTAGGCTCAATGGGCGCTATAGACCATTTGGGAGTGTTGGAAGTCCATTTTGTGATCTGAAGGTATATAGTGCCAAAAAGTGTTTGTTAGGCTCAATGGGCGCTATAGAGCATTTGGGAGTGTTGTTAGTCAATTTCGTGATCTTACGGTAAATAGTGCCGAAAAGTGTTTGTTAGGCTCAATGGGCGCTATAGAGCATTTGGGAGTGTTGTAAGTCAATTTCGTGATCTGACAGTGAAAAGTGCGGAAAAGTGTTTGTTAGGCTCAATGGGCGCTATAGAGCATTTGGGAGTGTTGTAAGTCAATTTTGTGATCTGACCGTGAAAAGTGCCAAAAAGTGTTTGTTAGGCTCAATGGGCGCTATAGAGCATTTGGTAGTATTGTAAGTCAATTTCGTGATCTGAAGGTAAAAAGTGCCAAAAAGTGTTTTTTACGCTCAATGGGCGCTATAGAGAATTTTGGAGTGTTGTAAGTCCATTTCGTGATCTGAAGGTAAATAGTGCCGAAAAGTGTTTGTTAGGCTCAATGGGCGCTATAGAGCATTTGGGAGTGTTGTTAGTCAATTTCGTGATCTGAAGGTAAATAGTGCCGAAAAGTGTTTGTTAGGCTCAATGGGCGCTATAGACCATTTGGGAGTATTGTAAGTCAATTTCGTGATCTGAAGGTAAATAGTGCCGAAAAGTGTTTGTTAGGCTCAATGGGCGCTATAGAGCATTTGGGAGTGTTGTAAGTCAATTTCGTGATCTGACGGTGAAAAGTGCCGAAAAGTGTTTGTTAGGCTCAATGGGCGCTATAGACCATTTTGGAGTGTTGTAAGTCCATTTCGTGATCTGAAGGTAAATAGTGCCAAAAAGTGTTTGTTAGGCTCAATTGGCGCTATAGAGCATTTTGGAGTGTTGTAAGTCAATTTCGTGATCTGAAGGTAAATAGTGCCGAAAAGTGTTTGTTAGGCTCAATGGGCGCTATAGACCATTTGGGAGTGTTGTAAGTCAATTTCGTGATCTGACGGTGAAAAGTGCCGAAAAGTGTTTGTTAGGCTAAATGGGCTCTATAGACCATTTTGGAGTGTTGTTAGTCAATTTTGTGATCTGAAGGTAAATAGTGCCGAAAAGTGTTTGTTACGCTCAATGGGCGCTATAAACCATTTTGGAGTGTTGTAAGTCCATTTCGTGATCTGAAGGTAAATAGTGCCAAAAAGTGTTTGTTAGGCTCAATGGGCGCTATAGAGCATTTGGGAGTGTTGTTAGTCAATTTCGTAATCTGACAGTGAAAAGTGCCGAAAAGTGTTTGTTAGGCTCAATGGGCGCTATAGAGCATTTGGGAGTGTTGTAAGTCAATTTTGTGATCTGACCGTGAAAAGTGCCAAAAAGTGTTTGTTAGGCTCAATGGGCGCTATAGAGCATTTGGGAGTATTGTAAGTCAATTTCGTGATCTGAAGGTAAAAAGTGCCAAAAAGTGTTTCTTACGCCCAATGGGCGCTATAGAGCATTTTGGAGTGTTGTAAGTCCATTTCGTGATCTGAAGGTAAATAGTGCCGAAAAGTGTTTGTTAGGCTCAATGGGCGCTATAGACCATTTGGGAGTGTTGGAAGTCTATTTTGTGATCTGAAGGTAAATAGTGCCAAAAAGTGTTTCTTACGCTCAATGGGCGCTATAAACCATTCTGGAGTGTTGTAAGTCCATTTCGTGATCTGAAGGTAAATAGTGCCGAAAAGTGTTTGTTAGGCTCAATGGGCGCTATAGAGCATTTGGGAGTGTTGTTAGTCAATTTCGTGATCTGAAGGTAAATAGTGCCGAAAAGTGTTTGTTAGGCTCAATGGGCGCTATAGACCATTTGGGAGTGTTGTAAGTCAATTTCGTGATCTGACTGTGAAAAGTGCCGAAAAGTGTTTGTTAGGCTCAATGGGCGCTATAGAGCATTTGGGAGTGTTGTAAGTCAATTTTGTGATCTGACCGTGAAAAGTGCCAAAAAGTGTTTGTTAGGCTCAATGGGCGCTATAGAGCAGTTGGGAGTGTTGTTAGTCAATTTCGTGATCTTACGGTAAATAGTGCCGAAAAGTGTTTGTTAGGCTCAATGGGCGCTATAGAGCATTTGGGAGTGTTGTAAGTCAATTTCGTGATCTGACAGTGAAAAGTGCCGAAAAGTGTTTGTTAGGCTCAATGGGCGCTATAGAGCATTTGGGAGTGTTGTAAGTCAATTTCGTGATCTGAAGGTAAATAGTGCCGAAAAGTGTTTGTTAGGCTCAATGGGCGCTATAGAGCATTTGGGAGTGTTGTAAGTCAATTTTGTGATCTGACCGTGAAAAGTGCCAAAAAGTGTTTGTTAGGTTCAATGGGCGCTATAGAGCATTTGGGAGTATTGTAAGTCAATTTCGTGATCTGAAGGTAAATAGTGCCGAAAAGTGTTTGTTAGGCTCAATGGGCGCTATAGAGCATTTGGGAGTGTTGTTAGTCAATTTCGTGATCTGAAGGTAAATAGTGCCGAAAAGTGTTTGTTAGGCTCAATGGGCTCTATAGACCATTTTGGAGTGTTGTTAGTCAATTTCGTGATCTGAAGGTAAATAGTGCCGAAAAGTGTTTGTTAGGCTCAATGGGCGCTATAGAGCATTTGGGAGTGTTGTAAGTCAATTTCGTGATCTGACGGTGAAAAGTGCCGAAAAGTGTTTGTTAGGCTCAATGGGCTCTATAGACCATTTTGGAGTGTTGTTAGTCAATTTCGTGATCTGAAGGTAAATAGTGCCGAAAAGTGTTTGTTACGCTCAATGGGCGCTATAAACCATTTTGGAGTGTTGTAAGTCCATTTCGTGATCTGAAGGTAAATAGTGCCAAAAAGTGTTTGTTAGGCTCAATGGGCGCTATAGAGCATTTTGGAGTGTTGTAAGTCCATTTCGTGATCTGACTGTGAAAAGTGCCGAAAAGTGTTTGTTAGGCTCAATGGGCTCTATAGACCATTTTGGAGTGTTGTTAGTCAATTTCGTGATCTGAAGGTAAATAGTGCCGAAAAGTGTTTGTTACGCTCAATGGGCGCTATAAACCATTTTGGAGTGTTGTAAGTCCATTTCGTGATCTGAAGGTAAATAGTGCCAAAAAGTGTTTGTTAGGCTCAATGGGCGCTATAGAGCATTTGGGAGTGTTGTAAGTCAATTTTGTGATCTGACCGTGAAAAGTGCCAAAAAGTGTTTGTTAGGCTCAATGGGCGCTATAGAGCAGTTGGGAGTGTTGTTAGTCAATTTCGTGATCTTACGGTAAATAGTGCCGAAAAGTGTTTGTTAGGCTCAATGGGCGCTATAGAGCATTTTGGAGTGTTGTAAGACAATTTCGTGATCTGAAGGTAAATAGTGCCGAAAAGTGTTTGTTAGGCTCAATGGGCGCTATAGAGCATTTGGGAGTGTTGTTAGTCAATTTCGTGATCTGAAGGTAAATAGTGCCGAAAAGTGTTTGTTAGGCTCAATGGGCGCTATAGACCATTTGGGAGTGTTGTAAGTCAATTTCGTGATCTGACTGTGAAAAGTGCCGAAAAGTGTTTGTTAGGCTCAATGGGCTCTATAGACCATTTTGGAGTGTTGTTAGTCAATTTCGTGATCTGAAGGTAAATAGTGCCGAAAAGTGTTTGTTACGCTCAATGGGCGCTATAAACCATTTTGGAGTGTTGTAAGTCCATTTCGTGATCTGAAGGTCAATAGTGCCAAAAAGTGTTTGTTAGGCTCAATGGGCGCTATAGAGCATTTGGGAGTGTTGTTAGTCAATTTCGTGATCTGACAGTGAAAAGTGCCCAAAAGTGTTTGTTAGGCTCAATGGGCGCTATAGAGCATTTGGGAGTATTGTAAGTCAATTTTGTGATCTGAAGGTAAATAGTGCCAAAAAGTGTTTCTTACGCTCAATGGGCGCTATAGAGCATTTTGGAGTGTTGTAAGTCCATTTCGTGATCTGAAGGTAAATAGTGCCGAAAAGTGTTTGTTAGGCTCAATGGGCGATATAGAGCATTTGGGAGTGTTGTAAGTCAATTTCGTGATCTGACGGTGAAAAGTGCCGAAAAGTGTTTGTTAGGCTCAATGGGCGCTATAGAGCATTTGGGAGTATTGTAAGTCAATTTCGTGATCTGAAGGTAAAAAGTGCCGAAAAGAGTTTGTTAGGCTCAATGGGCGCTATAGACCATTTGGGAGTGTTGCAAGTCCATTTTGTGATCTGAAGGTAAATAGTGCCAAAAAGTGTTTCTTACGCTCAATGGGCGCTATAGAGCATTTTGGAGTGTTGTAAGTCCATTTCGTGATCTGAAGGTAAATAGTGCCGAAAAGTGTTTGTTTGGCTCAATGTGCGCTATAGAGCATTTGGGAGTGTTGTTAGTCAATTTCGTGATCTGAAGGTAAATAGTGCCGAAAAGTGTTTGTTAGGCTCAATGGGCGCTATAGACCATTTGGGAGTGTTGTAAGTCCATTTCGTGATCTGAAGGTAAATAGTGCCAAAAAGTGTTTCTTACGCTCAATGGGCGCTATAAACCATTCTGGAGTGTTGTAAGTCCATTTCGTGATCTGAAGGTAAATAGTGCCGAAAAGTGTTTGTAAGGCTCAATGGGCGCTATAGAGCATTTGGGAGTGTTGTAAGTCAATTTCGTGATCTGACCGTGAAAAGTGCCGAAAAGTGTTTGTTAGGCTCAATGGGCGCTATAGAGCATTTGGGAGTGTTGTAAGTCAATTTTGTGATCTGACCGTGAAAAGTGCCAAAAAGTGTTTGTTAGGCTCAATGGGCGCTATAGAGCATTTGGGAGTGTTGTTAGTCAATTTCGTGATCTGAAGGTAAATAGTGCCGAAAAGTGTTTGTTAGGCTCAATGGGCGCTATAGAGCATTTGGGAGTGTTGTAAGTCAATTTCGTGATCTGACAGTGAAAAGTGCGGAAAAGTGTTTGTTAGGCTCAATGGGCGCTATAGAGCATTTGGGAGTGTTGTAAGTCAATTTTGTGATCTGACCGTGAAAAGTGCCAAAAAGTGTTTGTTAGGCTCAATGGGCGCTATAGAGCATTTGGGAGTATTGTAAGTCAATTTCGTGATCTGAAGGTAAAAAGTGCCAAAAAGTGTTTTTTACGCTCAATGGGCGCTATAGAGAATTTTGGAGTGTTGTAAGTCCATTTCGTGATCTGAAGGTAAATAGTGCCGAAAAGTGTTTGTTAGGCTCAATGGGCGCTATAGAGCATTTGGGAGTGTTGTTAGTCAATTTCGTGATCTGAAGGTAAATAGTGCCGAAAAGTGTTTGTTAGGCTCAATGGGCGCTATAGAGCATTTGGGAGTGTTGTAAGTCAATTTCGTGATCTGACGGTGAAAAGTGCCGAAAAGTGTTTGTTAGGCTCAATGGGCGCTATAGACCATTTTGGAGTGTTGTAAGTCCATTTCGTGATCTGAAGGTAAATAGTGCCAAAAAGTGTTTGTTAGGCTCAATTGGCGCTATAGAGCATTTTGGAGTGTTGTAAGTCAATTTCGTGATCTGAAGGTAAATAGTGCCGAAAAGTGTTTGTTAGGCTCAATGGGCGCTATAGACCATTTGGGAGTGTTGTAAGTCAATTTCGTGATCTGACGGTGAAAAGTGCCGAAAAGTGTTTGTTAGGCTAAATGGGCTCTATAGACCATTTTGGAGTGTTGTTAGTCAATTTTGTGATCTGAAGGTAAATAGTGCCGAAAAGTGTTTGTTACGCTCAATGGGCGCTATAAACCATTTTGGAGTGTTGTAAGTCCATTTCGTGATCTGAAGGTAAATAGTGCCAAAAAGTGTTTGTTAGGCTCAATGGGCGCTATAGAGCATTTGGGAGTGTTGTTAGTCAATTTCGTGATCTGACAGTGAAAAGTGCCGAAAAGTGTTTGTTAGGCTCAATGGGCGCTATAGAGCATTTGGGAGTGTTGTAAGTCAATTTTGTGATCTGACCGTGAAAAGTGCCAAAAAGTGTTTGTTAGGCTCAATGGGCGCTATAGAGCATTTGGGAGTATTGTAAGTCAATTTCGTGATCTGAAGGTAAAAAGTGCCAAAAAGTGTTTCTTACGCCCAATGGGCGCTATAGAGCATTTTGGAGTGTTGTAAGTCCATTTCGTGATCTGAAGGTAAATAGTGCCGAAAAGTGTTTGTTAGGCTCAATGGGCGCTATAGACCATTTGGGAGTGTTGGAAGTCTATTTTGTGATCTGAAGGTAAATAGTGCCAAAAAGTGTTTCTTACGCTCAATGGGCGCTATAAACCATTCTGGAGTGTTGTAAGTCCATTTCGTGATCTGAAGGTAAATAGTGCCGAAAAGTGTTTGTTAGGCTCAATGGGCGCTATAGAGCATTTGGGAGTGTTGTTAGTCAATTTCGTGATCTGAAGGTAAATAGTGCCGAAAAGTGTTTGTTAGGCTCAATGGGCGCTATAGACCATTTGGGAGTGTTGTAAGTCAATTTCGTGATCTGACTGTGAAAAGTGCCGAAAAGTGTTTGTTAGGCTCAATGGGCATTTGGGAGTGTTGTAAGTCAATTTTGTGATCTGACCGTGAAAAGTGCCAAAAAGTGTTTGTTAGGCTCAATGGGCGCTATAGAGCAGTTGGGAGTGTTGTTAGTCAATTTCGTGATCTTACGGTAAATAGTGCCGAAAAGTGTTTGTTAGGCTCAATGGGCGCTATAGAGCATTTGGGAGTGTTGTAAGTCAATTTCGTGATCTGACAGTGAAAAGTGCCGAAAAGTGTTTGTTAGGCTCAATGGGCGCTATAGAGCATTTGGGAGTGTTGTAAGTCAATTTCGTGATCTGAAGGTAAATAGTGCCGAAAAGTGTTTGTTAGGCTCAATGGGCGCTATAGAGCATTTGGGAGTGTTGTAAGTCAATTTTGTGATCTGACCGTGAAAAGTGCCAAAAAGTGTTTGTTAGGTTCAATGGGCGCTATAGAGCATTTGGGAGTATTGTAAGTCAATTTCGTGATCTGAAGGTAAATAGTGCCGAAAAGTGTTTGTTAGGCTCAATGGGCGCTATAGAGCATTTGGGAGTGTTGTTAGTCAATTTCGTGATCTGAAGGTAAATAGTGCCGAAAAGTGTTTGTTAGGCTCAATGGGCTCTATAGACCATTTTGGAGTGTTGTTAGTCAATTTCGTGATCTGAAGGTAAATAGTGCCGAAAAGTGTTTGTTAGGCTCAATGGGCGCTATAGAGCATTTGGGAGTGTTGTAAGTCAATTTCGTGATCTGACGGTGAAAAGTGCCGAAAAGTGTTTGTTAGGCTCAATGGGCTCTATAGACCATTTTGGAGTGTTGTTAGTCAATTTCGTGATCTGAAGGTAAATAGTGCCGAAAAGTGTTTGTTACGCTCAATGGGCGCTATAAACCATTTTGGAGTGTTGTAAGTCCATTTCGTGATCTGAAGGTAAATAGTGCCAAAAAGTGTTTGTTAGGCTCAATGGGCGCTATAGAGCATTTTGGAGTGTTGTAAGTCCATTTCGTGATCTGAAGGTAAATAGTGCCGAAAAGTGTTTGTTAGGCTCAATGGGCGCTATAGAGCATTTGGGAGTGTTGTTAGTCAATTTCGTGATCTGAAGGTAAATAGTGTCGAAAAGTGTTTGTTAGGCTCAATGGGCGCTATAGAGCATTTGGGAGTGTTGTAAGTCAATTTCGTGATCTGAAGGTAAATAGTGCCGAAAAGTGTTTGTTAGGCTCAATGGGCGCTATAGACCATTTGGGAGTGTTGTAAGTCAATTTCGTGATCTGACTGTGAAAAGTGCCGAAAAGTGTTTGTTAGGCTCAATGGGCGCTATAGAGCATTTGGGAGTGTTGTAAGTCAATTTTGTGATCTGACCGTGAAAAGTGCCAAAAAGTGTTTGTTAGGCTCAATGGGCGCTATAGAGCAGTTGGGAGTGTTGTTAGTCAATTTCGTGATCTTACGGTAAATAGTGCCGAAAAGTGTTTGTTAGGCTCAATGGGCGCTATAGAGCATTTGGGAGTGTTGTAAGTCAATTTCGTGATCTGACAGTGAAAAGTGCCGAAAAGTGTTTGTTAGGCTCAATGGGCGCTATAGAGCATTTGGGAGTGTTGTAAGTCAATTTCGTGATCTGAAGGTAAATAGTGCCGAAAAGTGTTTGTTAGGCTCAATGGGCGCTATAGAGCATTTGGGAGTGTTGTAAGTCAATTTTGTGATCTGACCGTGAAAAGTGCCAAAAAGTGTTTGTTAGGTTCAATGGGCGCTATAGAGCATTTGGGAGTATTGTAAGTCAATTTCGTGATCTGAAGGTAAATAGTGCCGAAAAGTGTTTGTTAGGCTCAATGGGCGCTATAGAGCATTTGGGAGTGTTGTTAGTCAATTTCGTGATCTGAAGGTAAATAGTGCCGAAAAGTGTTTGTTAGGCTCAATGGGCTCTATAGACCATTTTGGAGTGTTGTTAGTCAATTTCGTGATCTGAAGGTAAATAGTGCCGAAAAGTGTTTGTTAGGCTCAATGGGCGCTATAGAGCATTTGGGAGTGTTGTAAGTCAATTTCGTGATCTGACGGTGAAAAGTGCCAAAAAGTGTTTGTTAGGTTCAATGGGCGCTATAGAGCATTTGGGAGTATTGTAAGTCCATTTCGTGATCTGAAGGTAAATAGTGCCAAAAAGTGTTTGTTAGGCTCAATGGGCGCTATAGAGCATTTTGGAGTGTTGTAAGTCCATTTCGTGATCTGAAGGTAAATAGTGCCGAAAAGTGTTTGTTAGGCTCAATGGGCGCTATAGAGCATTTGGGAGTGTTGTTAGTCAATTTCGTGATCTGAAGGTAAATAGTGTCGAAAAGTGTTTGTTAGGCTCAATGGGCGCTATAGACCATTTGGGAGTGTTGTAAGTCAATTTCGTGATCTGACTGTGAAAAGTGCCGAAAAGTGTTTGTTACGCTCAATGGGCGCTATAAACCATTTTGGAGTGTTGTAAGTCCATTTCGTGATCTGAAGGTAAATAGTGCCAAAAAGTGTTTGTTAGGCTCAATGGGCGCTATAGAGCATTTGGGAGTGTTGTTAGTCAATTTCGTGATCTGACAGTGAAAAGTGCCCAAAAGTGTTTGTTAGGCTCAATGGGCGCTATAGAGCATTTGGGAGTGTTGTAAGTCAATTTTGTGATCTGACCGTGAAAAGTGCCAAAAAGTGTTTGTTAGGCTCAATGGGCGCTATAGAGCATTTGGGAGTATTGTAAGTCAATTTTGTGATCTGAAGGTAAATAGTGCCAAAAAGTGTTTCTTACGCTCAATGGGCGCTATAGAGCATTTTGGAGTGTCGTAAGTTCATTTCGTGATCTGAAGGTAAATAGTGCCGAAAAGTGTTTGTTAGGCTCAATGGGCGATATAGAGCATTTGGGAGTGTTGTAAGTCAATTTCGTGATCTGACGGTGAAAAGTGCCGAAAAGTGTTTGTTAGGCTCAATGGGCGCTATAGAGCATTTGGGAGTATTGTAAGTCAATTTCGTGATCTGAAGGTAAAAAGTGCCGAAAAGTGTTTGTTAGGCTCAATGGGCGCTATAGACCATTTGGGAGTGTTGGAAGTCCATTTTGTGATCTGAAGGTAAATAGTGCCAAAAAGTGTTTCTTACGCTCAATGGGCGCTATAGAGCATTTTGGAGTGTTGTAAGTCCATTTCGTGATCTGAAGGTAAATAGTGCCGAAAAGTGTTTGTTTGGCTCAATGTGCGCTATAGAGCATTTGGGAGTGTTGTTAGTCAATTTCGTGACCTGAAGGTAAATAGTGCAGAAAAGTGTTTGTTAGGCTCAATGGGCGCTATAGACCATTTGGGAGTGTTGGAAGTCCATTTTGTGATCTGAAGGTATATAGTGCCAAAAAGTGTTTCTTACGCTCAATGGGCGCTATAGACCATTTGGGAGTGTTGGAAGTCCATTTTGTGATCTGAAGGTAAATAGTGCCAAAAAGTGTTTCTTACGCTCAATGGGCGCTATAAACCATTCTGGAGTGTTGTAAGTCCATTTCGTGATCTGAAGGTAAATAGTGCCGAAAAGTGTTTGTAAGGCTCAATGGGCGCTATAGAGCATTTGGGAGTGTTGTTAGTCAATTTCGTGATCTTACGGTAAATAGTGCCGAAAAGTGTTTGTTAGGCTCAATGGGCGCTATAGAGCATTTGGGAGTGTTGTAAGTCAATTTCGTGATCTGAAGGTAAATAGTGCCGAAAAGTGTTTGTTAGGCTCAATGGGCGCTATAGACCATTTGGGAGTATTGTAAGTCAATTTCGTGATCTGAAGGTAAATAGTGCCGAAAAGTGTTTGTTAGGCTCAATAGGCGCTATAGAGCATTTGGGAGTGTTGTAAGTCAATTTCGTGATCTGACGGTGAAAAGTGCCGAAAAGTGTTTGTTAGGCTCAATGGGCGCTATAGACCATTTTGGAGTGTTGTAAGTCCATTTCGTGATCTGAAGGTAAATAGTGCCAAAAAGTGTTTGTTAGGCTCAATTGGCGCTATAGAGCATTTTGGAGTGTTGTAAGTCCATTTCGTGATCTGAAGGTAAATAGTGCCGAAAAGTGTTTGTTAGGCTCAATGGGCGCTATAGAGTATTTGGGAGTGTTGTTAGTCAATTTCGTGATCTGAAGGTAAATAGTGCCGAAAAGTGTTTGTTAGGCTCAATGGGCGCTATAGACCATTTGGGAGTGTTGTAAGTCAATTTTGTGATCTGACCGTGAAAAGTGCCAAAAAGTGTTTGTTAGGCTCAATGGGCGCTATAGAGCAGTTGGGAGTGTTGTTAGTCAATTTCGTGATCTTACGGTAAATAGTGCCGAAAAGTGTTTGTTAGGCTCAATGGGCGCTATAGAGCATTTGGGAGTGTTGTAAGTCAATTTCGTGATCTGACAGTGAAAAGTGCCGAAAAGTGTTTGTTAGGCTCAATGGGCGCTATAGAGCATTTGGGAGTGTTGTAAGTCAATTTTGTGATCTGACCGTGAAAAGTGCCAAAAAGTGTTTGTTAGGCTCAATGGGCGCTATAGAGCATTTTGGAGTGTTGTAAGTCCATTTCGAGATCTGAAGGTAAATAGTGCCGAAAACTGTTTGTTAGGCTCAATGGGCGCTATAGACCATTTGGGAGTGTTGGAAGTCCATTTTGTGATCTGAAGGTAAATAGTGCCAAAAAGTGTTTCTTACGCTCAATGGGCGCTATAAACCATTCTGGAGTGTTGTAAGTCCATTTCGTGATCTGAAGGTAAATAGTGCCGAAAAGTGTTTGTTAGGCTCAATGGGCGCTATAAACCATTTTGGAGTGTTGTAAGTCCATTTCGTGATCTGAAGGTAAATAGTGCCAAAAAGTGTTTGTTAGGCTCAATGGGCGCTATAGAGCATTTTGGAGTGTTGTAAGTCCATTTCGTGATCTGAAGGTAAATAGTGCCGAAAAGTGTTTGTTAGGCTCAATGGGCGCTATAGAGCATTTGGGAGTGTTGTAAGTCAATTTTGTGATCTGACCGTGAAAAGTGCCAAAAAGTGTTTGTTAGGCTCAATGGGCGCTATAGAGCAGTTGGGAGTGTTGTTAGTCAATTTCGTGATCTTACGGTAAATAGAGCCGAAAAGTGTTTGTTAGGCTCAATGGGCGCTATAGAGCATTTGGGAGTGTTGTAAGTCAATTTCGTGATCTGACAGTGAAAAGTGCCGAAAAGTGTATGTTAGGCTCAATGGGCTCTATAGACCATTTTGGAGTGTTGTTAGTCAATTTCGTGATCTGAAGGTAAATAGTGCCGAAAAGTGTTTGTTACGCTCAATGGGCGCTATAAACCATTTTGGAGTGTTGTAAGTCCATTTCGTGATCTGAAGGTAAATAGTGCCGAAAAGTGTTTGTTAGGCTCAATGGGCGCTATAGAGCATTTGGGAGTGTTGTAAGTCAATTTTGTGATCTGACCGTGAAAAGTGCCAAAAAGTGTTTGTTAGGCTCAATGGGCGCTATAGAGCATTTGGGAGTATTGTAAGTCAATTTCGTGATCTGAAGGTAAAAAGTGCCAAAAAGTGTTTCTTACGCTCAATGGGCGCTATAGACCATTTGGGAGTGTTGGAAGTCCATTTTGTGATCTGAAGGTAAATAGTGCCAAAAAGTGTTTCTTACGCTCAATGGGCGCTATAAACCATTCTGGAGTGTTGTAAGTCCATTTCGTGATCTGAAGGTAAATAGTGCCGAAAAGTGTTTGTTAGGCTCAATGGGCGCTATAGAGCATTTGGGAGTGTTGTAAGTCAATTTCGTGATCTGACGGTGAAAAGTGCCGAAAAGTGTTTGTTAGGCTCAATGGGCTCTATAGACCATTTTGGAGTGTTGTTAGTCAATTTCGTGATCTGAAGGTAAATAGTGCCGAAAAGTGTTTGTTACGCTCAATGGGCGCTATAAACCATTTTGGAGTGTTGTAAGTCCATTTCGTGATCTGAAGGTAAATAGTGCCAAAAAGTGTTTGTTAGGCTCAATGGGCGCTATAGAGCATTTTGGAGTGTTGTAAGTCCATTTCGTGATCTGAAGGTAAATAGTGCCGAAAAGTGTTTGTTACGCTCAATGGGCGCTATAAACCATTTTGGAGTGTTGTAAGTCCATTTCGTGATCTGAAGGTAAATAGTGCCAAAAAGTGTTTGTTAGGCTCAATGGGCGCTATAGAGCATTTTGGAGTGTTGTAAGTCCATTTCGTGATCTGAAGGTAAATAGTGCCGAAAAGTGTTTGTTAGGCTCAATGGGCGCTATAGAGCATTTGGGAGTGTTGTTAGTCAATTTCGTGATCTGAAGGTAAATAGTGCCGAAAAGTGTTTGTTAGGCTCAATGGGCGCTATAAACCATTTTGGAGTGTTGTAAGTCAATTTCGTGATCTGACAGTGAAAAGTGCCGAAAAGTGTATGTTAGGCTCAATGGGCTCTATAGACCATTTTGGAGTGTTGTTAGTCAATTTCGTGATCTGAAGGTAAATAGTGCCGAAAAGTGTTTGTTACGCTCAATGGGCGCTATAAACCATTTTGGAGTGTTGTAAGTCCATTTCGTGATCTGAAGGTAAATAGTGCCGAAAAGTGTTTGTTAGGCTCAATGGGCGCTATAGAGCATTTGGGAGTGTTGTAAGTCAATTTTGTGATCTGACCGTGAAAAGTGCCAAAAAGTGTTTGTTAGGCTCAATGGGCGCTATAGAGCATTTGGGAGTATTGTAAGTCAATTTCGTGATCTGAAGGTAAAAAGTGCCAAAAAGTGTTTCTTACGCTCAATGGGCGCTATAGACCATTTGGGAGTGTTGGAAGTCCATTTTGTGATCTGAAGGTAAATAGTGCCAAAAAGTGTTTCTTACGCTCAATGGGCGCTATAAACCATTCTGGAGTGTTGTAAGTCCATTTCGTGATCTGAAGGTAAATAGTGCCGAAAAGTGTTTGTTAGGCTCAATGGGCGCTATAGAGCATTTGGGAGTGTTGTAAGTCAATTTCGTGATCTGACGGTGAAAAGTGCCGAAAAGTGTTTGTTAGGCTCAATGGGCTCTATAGACCATTTTGGAGTGTTGTTAGTCAATTTCGTGATCTGAAGGTAAATAGTGCCGAAAAGTGTTTGTTACGCTCAATGGGCGCTATAAACCATTTTGGAGTGTTGTAAGTCCATTTCGTGATCTGAAGGTAAATAGTGCCAAAAAGTGTTTGTTAGGCTCAATGGGCGCTATAGAGCATTTTGGAGTGTTGTAAGTCCATTTCGTGATCTGAAGGTAAATAGTGCCGAAAAGTGTTTGTTACGCTCAATGGGCGCTATAAACCATTTTGGAGTGTTGTAAGTCCATTTCGTGATCTGAAGGTAAATAGTGCCAAAAAGTGTTTGTTAGGCTCAATGGGCGCTATAGAGCATTTTGGAGTGTTGTAAGTCCATTTCGTGATCTGAAGGTAAATAGTGCCGAAAAGTGTTTGTTAGGCTCAATGGGCGCT
The DNA here is from genome assembly GCA_037893245.1 of Crossaster papposus. Classification (NCBI taxonomy): domain Eukaryota; kingdom Metazoa; phylum Echinodermata; class Asteroidea; order Velatida; family Solasteridae; genus Crossaster; species Crossaster papposus. The sequence goes on from JBAIAA010000100.1 coordinate 191,090, forward strand.
ATAGAGCATTTGGGAGTGTTGTTAGTCAATTTCGTGATCTGAAGGTAAATAGTGCCGAAAAGTGTTTGTTAGGCTCAATGGGCGCTATAGACCATTTGGGAGTGTTGTAAGTCAATTTCGTGATCTGACTGTGAAAAGTGCCGAAAAGTGTTTGTTAGGCTCAATGGGCTCTATAGACCATTTTGGAGTGTTGTTAGTCAATTTCGTGATCTGAAGGTAAATAGTGCCGAAAAGTGTTTGTTACGCTCAATGGGCGCTATAAACCATTTTGGAGTGTTGTAAGTCCATTTCGTGATCTGAAGGTAAATAGTGCCAAAAAGTGTTTGTTAGGCTCAATGGGCGCTATAGAGCATTTGGGAGTGTTGTAAGTCAATTTTGTGATCTGACCGTGAAAAGTGCCAAAAAGTGTTTGTTAGGCTCAATGGGCGCTATAGAGCAGTTGGGAGTGTTGTTAGTCAATTTCGTGATCTTACGGTAAATAGTGCCGAAAAGTGTTTGTTAGGCTCAATGGGCGCTATAGAGCATTTGGGAGTGTTGTAAGTCAATTTCGTGATCTGACAGTGAAAAGTGCCGAAAAGTGTTTGTTAGGCTCAATGGGCGCTATAGAGCATTTGGGAGTGTTGTAAGTCAATTTTGTGATCTGACCGTGAAAAGTGCCAAAAAGTGTTTGTTAGGCTCAATGGGCGCTATAGAGCATTTGGGAGTATTGTAAGTCAATTTCGTGATCTGAAGGTAAATAGTGCCGAAAAGTGTTTGTTAGGCTCAATGGGCGCTATAGAGCATTTGGGAGTGTTGTTAGTCAATTTCGTGATCTGAAGGTAAATAGTGCCGAAAAGTGTTTGTTAGGCTCAATGGGCTCTATAGACCATTTTGGAGTGTTGTTAGTCAATTTCGTGATCTGAAGGTAAATAGTGCCGAAAAGTGTTTGTTACGCTCAATGGGCGCTATAAACCATTTTGGAGTGTTGTAAGTCCATTTCGTGATCTGAAGGTAAATAGTGCCAAAAAGTGTTTGTTAGGCTCAATGGGCGCTATAGAGCATTTGGGAGTGTTGTTAGTCAATTTCGTGATCTGACAGTGAAAAGTGCCCAAAAGTGTTTGTTAGGCTCAATGGGCGCTATAGAGCATTTGGGAGTGTTGTAAGTCAATTTTGTGATCTGACCGTGAAAAGTGCCAAAAAGTGTTTGTTAGGCTCAATGGGCGCTATAGAGCATTTGGGAGTATTGTAAGTCAATTTTGTGATCTGAAGGTAAATAGTGCCAAAAAGTGTTTCTTACGCTCAATGGGCGCTATAGAGCATTTTGGAGTGTTGTAAGTCCATTTCGTGATCTGAAGGTAAATAGTGCCGAAAAGTGTTTGTTAGGCTCAATGGGCGATATAGAGCATTTGGGAGTGTTGTAAGTCAATTTCGTGATCTGACGGTGAAAAGTGCCGAAAAGTGTTTGTTAGGCTCAATGGGCGCTATAGAGCATTTGGGAGTATTGTAAGTCAATTTCGTGATCTGAAGGTAAATAGTGCCGAAAAGTGTTTGTTACGCTCAATGGGCGCTATAAACCATTTTGGAGTGTTGTAAGTCCATTTCGTGATCTGAAGGTAAATAGTGCCAAAAAGTGTTTGTTAGGCTCAATGGGCGCTATAGAGCATTTGGGAGTGTTGTAAGTCAATTTTGTGATCTGACCGTGAAAAGTGCCAAAAAGTGTTTGTTAGGCTCAATGGGCGCTATAGAGCAGTTGGGAGTGTTGTTAGTCAATTTCGTGATCTTACGGTAAATAGTGCCGAAAAGTGTTTGTTAGGCTCAATGGACGCTATAGAGCATTTGGGAGTGTTGTAAGTCAATTTCGTGATCTGACAGTGAAAAGTGCCGAAAAGTGTTTGTTAGGCTCAATGGGCGCTATAGAGCATTTGGGAGTGTTGTAAGTCAATTTTGTGATCTGACCGTGAAAAGTGCCAAAAAGTGTTTGTTAGGCTCAATGGGCGCTATAGAGCATTTGGGAGTATTGTAAGTCAATTTCGTGATCTGAAGGTAAATAGTGCCGAAAAGTGTTTGTTAGGCTCAATGGGCGCTATAGAGCATTTGGGAGTGTTGTAAGTCAATTTTGTGATCTGACCGTGAAAAGTGCCAAAAAGTGTTTGTTAGGCTCAATGGGCGCTATAGAGCATTTGGGAGTATTGTAAGTCCATTTCGTGATCTGAAGGTAAATAGTGCCAAAAAGTGTTTGTTAGGCTCAATGGGCGCTATAGAGCATTTTGGAGTGTTGTAAGTCCATTTCGTGATCTGAAGGTAAATAGTGCCGAAAAGTGTTTGTTACGCTCAATGGGCGCTATAAACCATTTTGGAGTGTTGTAAGTCCATTTCGTGATCTGAAGGTAAACAGTGCCAAAAAGTGTTTGTTAGGCTCAATGGGCGCTATAGAGCATTTTGGAGTGTTGTAAGTCCATTTCGTGATCTGAAGGTAAATAGTGCCGAAAAGTGTTTGTTAGGCTCAATGGGCGCTATAGAGCATTTGAGAGTGTTGTTAGTCAATTTCGTGATCTGAAGGTAAATAGTGCCGAAAAGTGTTTGTTAGGCTCAATGGGCGCTATAGACCATTTGGGAGTGTTGTAAGTCAATTTCGTGATCTGACTGTGAAAAGTGCCGAAAAGTGTTTGTTAGGCTCAATGGGCTCTATAGACCATTTTGGAGTGTTGTTAGTCAATTTCGTGATCTGAAGGTAAATAGTGCCGAAAAGTGTTTGTTACGCTCAATGGGCGCTATAAACCATTTTGGAGTGTTGTAAGTCCATTTCGTGATCTGAAGGTAAATAGTGCCAAAAAGTGTTTGTTAGGCTCAATGGGCGCTATAGAGCATTTGGGAGTGTTGTAAGTCAATTTTGTGATCTGACCGTGAAAAGTGCCAAAAAGTGTTTGTTAGGCTCAATGGGCGCTATAGAGCAATTGGGAGTGTTGTTAGTCAATTTCGTGATCTTACGGTAAATAGTGCCGAAAAGTGTTTGTTAGGCTCAATGGGCGCTATAGAGCATTTGGGAGTGTTGTAAGTCAATTTCGTGATCTGACTGTGAAAAGTGCCGAAAAGTGTTTGTTAGGCTCAATGGGCGCTATAGAGCATTTGGGAGTGTTGTAAGTCAATTTTGTGATCTGACCGTGAAAAGTGCCAAAAAGTGTTTGTTAGGCTCAATGGGCGCTATAGAGCATTTGGGAGTATTGTAAGTCAATTTCGTGATCTGAAGGTAAATAGTGCCGAAAAGTGTTTGTTAGGCTCAATGGGCGCTATAGAGCATTTGGGAGTGTTGTTAGTCAATTTCGTGATCTGAAGGTAAATAGTGCCGAAAAGTGTTTGTTAGGCTCAATGGGTGCTATAGACCATTTGGGAGTGTTGGAAGTCCATTTTGTGATCTGAAGGTAAATAGTGCCGAAAAGTGTTTGTTAGGCTCAATGGGCGCTATAGACCATTTGGGAGTGTTGTAAGTCAATTTCGTGATCTGACTGTGAAAAGTGCCGAAAAGTGTTTGTTAGGCTCAATGGGCTCTATAGACCATTTTGGAGTGTTGTTAGTCAATTTCGTGATCTGAAGGTAAATAGTGCCGAAAAGTGTTTGTTACGCTCAATGGGCGCTATAAACCATTTTGGAGTGTTGTAAGTCCATTTCGTGATCTGAAGGTAAATAGTGCCAAAAAGTGTTTGTTAGGCTCAATGGGCGCTATAGAGCATTTGGGAGTGTTGTAAGTCAATTTTGTGATCTGACCGTGAAAAGTGCCAAAAAGTGTTTGTTAGGCTCAATGGGCGCTATAGAGCATTTGGGAGTATTGTAAGTCAATTTTGTGATCTGAAGGTAAATAGTGCCAAAAAGTGTTTCTTACGCTCAATGGGCGCTATAGAGCATTTTGGATGGTTGTAAGTCCATTTCGTGATCTGAAGGTAAATAGTGCCGAAAAGTGTTTGTTAGGCTCAATGGGCGATATAGAGCATTTGGGAGTGTTGTAAGTCAATTTCGTGATCTGACGGTGAAAAGTGCCGAAAAGTGTTTGTTAGGCTCAATGGGCGCTATAGAGCATTTGGGAGTATTGTAAGTCAATTTCGTGATCTGAAGGTAAATAGTGCCGAAAAGTGTTTGTTACGCTCAATGGGCGCTATAAACCATTTTGGATTGTTGTAAGTCCATTTCGTGATCTGAAGGTAAATAGTGCCAAAAAGTGTTTGTTAGGCTCAATGGGCGCTATAGAGCAGTTGGGAGTGTTGTTAGTCAATTTCGTGATCTTACGGTAAATAGTGCCGAAAAGTGTTTGTTAGGCTCAATGGGCGCTATAGAGCATTTGGGAGTGTTGTAAGTCAATTTCGTGATCTGACAGTGAAAAGTGCCGAAAAGTGTTTGTTAGGCTCAATGGGCGCTATAGAGCATTTGGGAGTGTTGTAAGTCAATTTTGTGATCTGACCGTGAAAAGTGCCAAAAAGTGTTTGTTAGGCTCAATGGGCGCTATAGAGCATTTAGGAGTATTGTAAGTCAATTTCGTGATCTGAAGGTAAATAGTGCCGAAAAGTGTTTGTTAGGCTCAATGGGCGCTATAGAGCATTTGGGAGTGTTGTAAGTCAATTTTGTGATCTGACCGTGAAAAGTGCCAAAAAGTGTTTGTTAGGTTCAATGGGCGCTATAGAGCATTTGGGAGTATTGTAAGTCAATTTCGTGATCTGAAGGTAAAAAGTGCCAAAAAGTGTTTCTTACGCTCAATGGGCGCTATAGAGCATTTTGGAGTGTTGTAAGTCCATTTCGTGATCTGAAGGTAAATAGTGCCGAAAAGTGTTTGTTAGGCTCAATGGGCGCTATAGACCATTTGGGAGTGTTGGAAGTCTATTTTGTGATCTGAAGGTAAATAGTGCCAAAAAGTGTTTCTTACGCTCAATGGGCGCTATAAACCATTCTGGAGTGTTGTAAGTCCATTTCGTGATCTGAAGGTAAATAGTGCCGAAAAGTGTTTGTTAGGCTCAATGGGCGCTATAGAGCATTTGGGAGTGTTGTTAGTCAATTTCGTGATCTGAAGGTAAATAGTGCCGAAAAGTGTTTGTTAGGCTCAATGGGCGCTATAGACCATTTGGGAGTGTTGTAAGTCAATTTCGTGATCTGACTGTGAAAAGTGCCGAAAAGTGTTTGTTAGGCTCAATGGGCTCTATAGACCATTTTGGAGTGTTGTTAGTCAATTTCGTGATCTGAAGGTAAATAGTGCCGAAAAGTGTTTGTTACGCTCAATGGGCGCTATAAACCATTTTGGAGTGTTGTAAGTCCATTTCGTGATCTGAAGGTAAATAGTGCCAAAAAGTGTTTGTTAGGCTCAATGGGCGCTATAGAGCATTTGGGAGTGTTGTAAGTCAATTTTGTGATCTGACCGTGAAAAGTGCCAAAAAGTGTTTGTTAGGCTCAATGGGCGCTATAGAGCAGTTGGGAGTGTTGTTAGTCAATTTCGTGATCTTACGGTAAATAGTGCCGAAAAGTGTTTGTTAGGCTCAATGGGCGCTATAGAGCATTTGGGAGTGTTGTAAGTCAATTTCGTGATCTGACAGTGAAAAGTGCCGAAAAGTGTTTGTTAGGCTCAATGGGCGCTATAGAGCATTTGGGAGTGTTGTAAGTCAATTTCGTGATCTGAAGGTAAATAGTGCCGAAAAGTGTTTGTTAGGCTCAATGGGCGCTATAGAGCATTTGGGAGTGTTGTAAGTCAATTTTGTGATCTGACCGTGAAAAGTGCCAAAAAGTGTTTGTTAGGTTCAATGGGCGCTATAGAGCATTTGGGAGTATTGTAAGTCAATTTCGTGATCTGAAGGTAAAAAGTGCCAAAAAGTGTTTCTTACGCTCAATGGGCGCTATAGAGCATTTTGGAGTGTTGTAAGTCCATTTCGTGATCTGAAGGTAAATAGTGCCGAAAAGTGTTTGTTAGGCTCAATGGGCGCTATAGACCATTTGGGAGTGTTGGAAGTCTATTTTGTGATCTGAAGGTAAATAGTGCCAAAAAGTGTTTCTTACGCTCAATGGGCGCTATAAACCATTCTGGAGTGTTGTAAGTCCATTTCGTGATCTGAAGGTAAATAGTGCCGAAAAGTGTTTGTTAGGCTCAATGGGCGCTATAGAGCATTTGGGAGTGTTGTTAGTCAATTTCGTGATCTGAAGGTAAATAGTGCCGAAAAGTGTTTGTTAGGCTCAATGGGCGCTATAGACCATTTGGGAGTGTTGTAAGTCAATTTCGTGATCTGACTGTGAAAAGTGCCGAAAAGTGTTTGTTAGGCTCAATGGGCTCTATAGACCATTTTGGAGTGTTGTTAGTCAATTTCGTGATCTGAAGGTAAATAGTGCCGAAAAGTGTTTGTTACGCTCAATGGGCGCTATAAACCATTTTGGAGTGTTGTAAGTCCATTTCGTGATCTGAAGGTAAATAGTGCCAAAAAGTGTTTGTTAGGCTCAATGGGCGCTATAGAGCATTTGGGAGTGTTGTAAGTCAATTTTGTGATCTGACCGTGAAAAGTGCCAAAAAGTGTTTGTTAGGCTCAATGGGCGCTATAGAGCAGTTGGGAGTGTTGTTAGTCAATTTCGTGATCTTACGGTAAATAGTGCCGAAAAGTGTTTGTTAGGCTCAATGGGCGCTATAGAGCATTTGGGAGTGTTGTAAGTCAATTTCGTGATCTGACAGTGAAAAGTGCCGAAAAGTGTTTGTTAGGCTCAATGGGCGCTATAGAGCATTTGGGAGTGTTGTAAGTCAATTTCGTGATCTGAAGGTAAATAGTGCCGAAAAGTGTTTGTTACGCTCAATGGGCGCTATAAACCATTTTGGAGTGTTGTAAGTCCATTTCGTGATCTGAAGGTAAATAGTGCCAAAAAGTGTTTGTTAGGCTCAATGGGCGCTATAGAGCATTTTGGAGTGTTGTAAGACAATTTCGTGATCTGAAGGTAAATAGTGCCGAAAAGTGTTTGTTAGGCTCAATGGGCGCTATAGAGCATTTGGGAGTGTTGTTAGTCAATTTCGTGATCTGAAGGTAAATAGTGCCGAAAAGTGTTTGTTAGGCTCAATGGGCGCTATAGACCATTTGGGAGTGTTGTAAGTCAATTTCGTGATCTGACTGTGAAAAGTGCCGAAAAGTGTTTGTTAGGCTCAATGGGCTCTATAGACCATTTTGGAGTGTTGTTAGTCAATTTCGTGATCTGAAGGTAAATAGTGCCGAAAAGTGTTTGTTACGCTCAATGGGCGCTATAAACCATTTTGGAGTGTTGTAAGTCCATTTCGTGATCTGAAGGTAAATAGTGCCAAAAAGTGTTTGTTAGGCTCAATGGGCGCTATAGAGCATTTGGGAGTGTTGTAAGTCAATTTTGTGATCTGACCGTGAAAAGTGCCACAAAGTGTTTGTTAGGCTCAATGGGCGCTATAGAGCAGTTGGGAGTGTTGTTAGTCAATTTCGTGATCTTACGGTAAATAGTGCCGAAAAGTGTTTGTTAGGCTCAATGGGCGCTATAGAGCATTTGGGAGTGTTGTAAGTCAATTTTGTGATCTGACCGTGAAAAGTGCCAAAAAGTGTTTGTTAGGTTCAATGGGCGCTATAGAGCATTTGGGAGTATTGTAAGTCAATTTCGTGATCTGAAGGTAAAAAGTGCCAAAAAGTGTTTCTTACGCTCAATGGGCGCTATAGAGCATTTGGGAGTGTTGTAAGTCAATTTCGTGATCTGACCGTAAATAGTGCCGAAAAGTGTTTGTTAGGCTCAATGGGCGCTATAGAGCATTTGGGAGTGTTGTTAGTCAATTTCGTGATCTGAAGGTAAATAGTGCCGAAAAGTGTTTGTTAGGCTCAATGGGCGCTATAGACCATTTGGGAGTGTTGTAAGTCAATTTCGTGATCTGACTGTGAAAAGTGCCGAAAAGTGTTTGTTAGGCTCAATGGGCTCTATAGACCATTTTGGAGTGTTGTTAGTCAATTTCGTGATCTGAAGGTAAATAGTGCCGAAAAGTGTTTGTTACGCTCAATGGGCGCTATAAACCATTTTGGAGTGTTGTAAGTCCATTTCGTGATCTGAAGGTAAATAGTGCCAAAAAGTGTTTGTTAGGCTCAATGGGCGCTATAGAGCATTTGGGAGTGTTGTAAGTCAATTTTGTGATCTGACCGTGAAAAGTGCCAAAAAGTGTTTGTTAGGCTCAATGGGCGCTATAGAGCAGTTGGGAGTGTTGTTAGTCAATTTCGTGATCTTACGGTAAATAGTGCCGAAAAGTGTTTGTTAGGCTCAATGGGCGCTATAGAGCATTTGGGAGTGTTGTAAGTCAATTTCGTGATCTGACAGTGAAAAGTGCCGAAAAGTGTTTGTTAGGCTCAATGGGCGCTATAGAGCATTTGGGAGTGTTGTAAGTCAATTTTGTGATCTGACCGTGAAAAGTGCCAAAAAGTGTTTGTTAGGCTCAATGGGCGCTATAGAGCATTTGGGAGTATTGTAAGTCAATTTCGTGATCTGAAGGTAAATAGTGCCGAAAAGTGTTTGTTAGGCTCAATGGGCGCTATAGAGCATTTGGGAGTGTTGTTAGTCAATTTCGTGATCTGAAGGTAAATAGTGCCGAAAAGTGTTTGTTAGGCTCAATGGGCTCTATAGACCATTTTGGAGTGTTGTTAGTCAATTTCGTGATCTGAAGGTAAATAGTGCCGAAAAGTGTTTGTTACGCTCAATGGGCGCTATAAACCATTTTGGAGTGTTGTAAGTCCATTTCGTGATCTGAAGGTAAATAGTGCCAAAAAGTGTTTGTTAGGCTCAATGGGCGCTATAGAGCATTTGGGAGTGTTGTTAGTCAATTTCGTGATCTGACAGTGAAAAGTGCCCAAAAGTGTTTGTTAGGCTCAATGGGCGCTATAGAGCATTTGGGAGTGTTGTAAGTCAATTTTGTGATCTGACCGTGAAAAGTGCCAAAAAGTGTTTGTTAGGCTCAATGGGCGCTATAGAGCATTTGGGAGTATTGTAAGTCAATTTTGTGATCTGAAGGTAAATAGTGCCAAAAAGTGTTTCTTACGCTCAATGGGCGCTATAGAGCATTTTGGAGTGTTGTAAGTCCATTTCGTGATCTGAAGGTAAATAGTGCCGAAAAGTGTTTGTTAGGCTCAATGGGCGATATAGAGCATTTGGGAGTGTTGTAAGTCAATTTCGTGATCTGACGGTGAAAAGTGCCGAAAAGTGTTTGTTAGGCTCAATGGGCGCTATAGAGCATTTGGGAGTATTGTAAGTCAATTTCGTGATCTGAAGGTAAATAGTGCCGAAAAGTGTTTGTTACGCTCAATGGGCGCTATAAACCATTTTGGAGTGTTGTAAGTCCATTTCGTGATCTGAAGGTAAATAGTGCCAAAAAGTGTTTGTTAGGCTCAATGGGCGCTATAGAGCATTTGGGAGTGTTGTAAGTCAATTTTGTGATCTGACCGTGAAAAGTGCCAAAAAGTGTTTGTTAGGCTCAATGGGCGCTATAGAGCAGTTGGGAGTGTTGTTAGTCAATTTCGTGATCTTACGGTAAATAGTGCCGAAAAGTGTTTGTTAGGCTCAATGGACGCTATAGAGCATTTGGGAGTGTTGTAAGTCAATTTCGTGATCTGACAGTGAAAAGTGCCGAAAAGTGTTTGTTAGGCTCAATGGGCGCTATAGAGCATTTGGGAGTGTTGTAAGTCAATTTTGTGATCTGACCGTGAAAAGTGCCAAAAAGTGTTTGTTAGGCTCAATGGGCGCTATAGAGCATTTGGGAGTATTGTAAGTCAATTTCGTGATCTGAAGGTAAATAGTGCCGAAAAGTGTTTGTTAGGCTCAATGGGCGCTATAGAGCATTTGGGAGTGTTGTAAGTCAATTTTGTGATCTGACCGTGAAAAGTGCCAAAAAGTGTTTGTTAGGCTCAATGGGCGCTATAGAGCATTTGGGAGTATTGTAAGTCCATTTCGTGATCTGAAGGTAAATAGTGCCAAAAAGTGTTTGTTAGGCTCAATGGGCGCTATAGAGCATTTTGGAGTGTTGTAAGTCCATTTCGTGATCTGAAGGTAAATAGTGCCGAAAAGTGTTTGTTACGCTCAATGGGCGCTATAAACCATTTTGGAGTGTTGTAAGTCCATTTCGTGATCTGAAGGTAAACAGTGCCAAAAAGTGTTTGTTAGGCTCAATGGGCGCTATAGAGCATTTTGGAGTGTTGTAAGTCCATTTCGTGATCTGAAGGTAAATAGTGCCGAAAAGTGTTTGTTAGGCTCAATGGGCGCTATAGAGCATTTGAGAGTGTTGTTAGTCAATTTCGTGATCTGAAGGTAAATAGTGCCGAAAAGTGTTTGTTAGGCTCAATGGGCGCTATAGACCATTTGGGAGTGTTGTAAGTCAATTTCGTGATCTGACTGTGAAAAGTGCCGAAAAGTGTTTGTTAGGCTCAATGGGCTCTATAGACCATTTTGGAGTGTTGTTAGTCAATTTCGTGATCTGAAGGTAAATAGTGCCGAAAAGTGTTTGTTACGCTCAATGGGCGCTATAAACCATTTTGGAGTGTTGTAAGTCCATTTCGTGATCTGAAGGTAAATAGTGCCAAAAAGTGTTTGTTAGGCTCAATGGGCGCTATAGAGCATTTGGGAGTGTTGTAAGTCAATTTTGTGATCTGACCGTGAAAAGTGCCAAAAAGTGTTTGTTAGGCTCAATGGGCGCTATAGAGCAATTGGGAGTGTTGTTAGTCAATTTCGTGATCTTACGGTAAATAGTGCCGAAAAGTGTTTGTTAGGCTCAATGGGCGCTATAGAGCATTTGGGAGTGTTGTAAGTCAATTTCGTGATCTGACTGTGAAAAGTGCCGAAAAGTGTTTGTTAGGCTCAATGGGCGCTATAGAGCATTTGGGAGTGTTGTAAGTCAATTTTGTGATCTGACCGTGAAAAGTGCCAAAAAGTGTTTGTTAGGCTCAATGGGCGCTATAGAGCATTTGGGAGTATTGTAAGTCAATTTCGTGATCTGAAGGTAAATAGTGCCGAAAAGTGTTTGTTAGGCTCAATGGGCGCTATAGAGCATTTGGGAGTGTTGTTAGTCAATTTCGTGATCTGAAGGTAAATAGTGCCGAAAAGTGTTTGTTAGGCTCAATGGGTGCTATAGACCATTTGGGAGTGTTGGAAGTCCATTTTGTGATCTGAAGGTAAATAGTGCCGAAAAGTGTTTGTTAGGCTCAATGGGCGCTATAGACCATTTGGGAGTGTTGTAAGTCAATTTCGTGATCTGACTGTGAAAAGTGCCGAAAAGTGTTTGTTAGGCTCAATGGGCTCTATAGACCATTTTGGAGTGTTGTTAGTCAATTTCGTGATCTGAAGGTAAATAGTGCCGAAAAGTGTTTGTTACGCTCAATGGGCGCTATAAACCATTTTGGAGTGTTGTAAGTCCATTTCGTGATCTGAAGGTAAATAGTGCCAAAAAGTGTTTGTTAGGCTCAATGGGCGCTATAGAGCATTTGGGAGTGTTGTAAGTCAATTTTGTGATCTGACCGTGAAAAGTGCCAAAAAGTGTTTGTTAGGCTCAATGGGCGCTATAGAGCATTTGGGAGTATTGTAAGTCAATTTTGTGATCTGAAGGTAAATAGTGCCAAAAAGTGTTTCTTACGCTCAATGGGCGCTATAGAGCATTTTGGATGGTTGTAAGTCCATTTCGTGATCTGAAGGTAAATAGTGCCGAAAAGTGTTTGTTAGGCTCAATGGGCGATATAGAGCATTTGGGAGTGTTGTAAGTCAATTTCGTGATCTGACGGTGAAAAGTGCCGAAAAGTGTTTGTTAGGCTCAATGGGCGCTATAGAGCATTTGGGAGTATTGTAAGTCAATTTCGTGATCTGAAGGTAAATAGTGCCGAAAAGTGTTTGTTACGCTCAATGGGCGCTATAAACCATTTTGGATTGTTGTAAGTCCATTTCGTGATCTGAAGGTAAATAGTGCCAAAAAGTGTTTGTTAGGCTCAATGGGCGCTATAGAGCAGTTGGGAGTGTTGTTAGTCAATTTCGTGATCTTACGGTAAATAGTGCCGAAAAGTGTTTGTTAGGCTCAATGGGCGCTATAGAGCATTTGGGAGTGTTGTAAGTCAATTTCGTGATCTGACAGTGAAAAGTGCCGAAAAGTGTTTGTTAGGCTCAATGGGCGCTATAGAGCATTTGGGAGTGTTGTAAGTCAATTTTGTGATCTGACCGTGAAAAGTGCCAAAAAGTGTTTGTTAGGCTCAATGGGCGCTATAGAGCATTTGGGAGTATTGTAAGTCAATTTCGTGATCTGAAGGTAAATAGTGCCGAAAAGTGTTTGTTAGGCTCAATGGGCGCTATAGAGCATTTGGGAGTGTTGTAAGTCAATTTTGTGATCTGACCGTGAAAAGTGCCAAAAAGTGTTTGTTAGGTTCAATGGGCGCTATAGAGCATTTGGGAGTATTGTAAGTCAATTTCGTGATCTGAAGGTAAAAAGTGCCAAAAAGTGTTTCTTACGCTCAATGGGCGCTATAGAGCATTTTGGAGTGTTGTAAGTCCATTTCGTGATCTGAAGGTAAATAGTGCCGAAAAGTGTTTGTTAGGCTCAATGGGCGCTATAGACCATTTGGGAGTGTTGGAAGTCTATTTTGTGATCTGAAGGTAAATAGTGCCAAAAAGTGTTTCTTACGCTCAATGGGCGCTATAAACCATTCTGGAGTGTTGTAAGTCCATTTCGTGATCTGAAGGTAAATAGTGCCGAAAAGTGTTTGTTAGGCTCAATGGGCGCTATAGAGCATTTGGGAGTGTTGTTAGTCAATTTCGTGATCTGAAGGTAAATAGTGCCGAAAAGTGTTTGTTAGGCTCAATGGGCGCTATAGACCATTTGGGAGTGTTGTAAGTCAATTTCGTGATCTGACTGTGAAAAGTGCCGAAAAGTGTTTGTTAGGCTCAATGGGCTCTATAGACCATTTTGGAGTGTTGTTAGTCAATTTCGTGATCTGAAGGTAAATAGTGCCGAAAAGTGTTTGTTACGCTCAATGGGCGCTATAAACCATTTTGGAGTGTTGTAAGTCCATTTCGTGATCTGAAGGTAAATAGTGCCAAAAAGTGTTTGTTAGGCTCAATGGGCGCTATAGAGCATTTGGGAGTGTTGTAAGTCAATTTTGTGATCTGACCGTGAAAAGTGCCAAAAAGTGTTTGTTAGGCTCAATGGGCGCTATAGAGCAGTTGGGAGTGTTGTTAGTCAATTTCGTGATCTTACGGTAAATAGTGCCGAAAAGTGTTTGTTAGGCTCAATGGGCGCTATAGAGCATTTGGGAGTGTTGTAAGTCAATTTCGTGATCTGACAGTGAAAAGTGCCGAAAAGTGTTTGTTAGGCTCAATGGGCGCTATAGAGCATTTGGGAGTGTTGTAAGTCAATTTCGTGATCTGAAGGTAAATAGTGCCGAAAAGTGTTTGTTAGGCTCAATGGGCGCTATAGAGCATTTGGGAGTGTTGTAAGTCAATTTTGTGATCTGACCGTGAAAAGTGCCAAAAAGTGTTTGTTAGGTTCAATGGGCGCTATAGAGCATTTGGGAGTATTGTAAGTCAATTTCGTGATCTGAAGGTAAAAAGTGCCAAAAAGTGTTTCTTACGCTCAATGGGCGCTATAGAGCATTTTGGAGTGTTGTAAGTCCATTTCGTGATCTGAAGGTAAATAGTGCCGAAAGGTGTTTGTTAGGCTCAATGGGCGCTATAGACCATTTGGGAGTGTTGGAAGTCTATTTTGTGATCTGAAGGTAAATAGTGCCAAAAAGTGTTTCTTACGCTCAATGGGCGCTATAAACCATTCTGGAGTGTTGTAAGTCCATTTCGTGATCTGAAGGTAAATAGTGCCGAAAAGTGTTTGTTAGGCTCAATGGGCGCTATAGAGCATTTGGGAGTGTTGTTAGTCAATTTCGTGATCTGAAGGTAAATAGTGCCGAAAAGTGTTTGTTAGGCTCAATGGGCGCTATAGACCATTTGGGAGTGTTGTAAGTCAATTTCGTGATCTGACTGTGAAAAGTGCCGAAAAGTGTTTGTTAGGCTCAATGGGCTCTATAGACCATTTTGGAGTGTTGTTAGTCAATTTCGTGATCTGAAGGTAAATAGTGCCGAAAAGTGTTTGTTACGCTCAATGGGCGCTATAAACCATTTTGGAGTGTTGTAAGTCCATTTCGTGATCTGAAGGTAAATAGTGCCAAAAAGTGTTTGTTAGGCTCAATGGGCGCTATAGAGCATTTGGGAGTGTTGTAAGTCAATTTTGTGATCTGACCGTGAAAAGTGCCAAAAAGTGTTTGTTAGGCTCAATGGGCGCTATAGAGCAGTTGGGAGTGTTGTTAGTCAATTTCGTGATCTTACGGTAAATAGTGCCGAAAAGTGTTTGTTAGGCTCAATGGGCGCTATAGAGCATTTGGGAGTGTTGTAAGTCAATTTCGTGATCTGACAGTGAAAAGTGCCGAAAAGTGTTTGTTAGGCTCAATGGGCGCTATAGAGCATTTGGGAGTGTTGTAAGTCAATTTCGTGATCTGAAGGTAAATAGTGCCGAAAAGTGTTTGTTACGCTCAATGGGCGCTATAAACCATTTTGGAGTGTTGTAAGTCCATTTCGTGATCTGAAGGTAAATAGTGCCAAAAAGTGTTTGTTAGGCTCAATGGGCGCTATAGAGCATTTTGGAGTGTTGTAAGACAATTTCGTGATCTGAAGGTAAATAGTGCCGAAAAGTGTTTGTTAGGCTCAATGGGCGCTATAGAGCATTTGGGAGTGTTGTTAGTCAATTTCGTGATCTGAAGGTAAATAGTGCCGAAAAGTGTTTGTTAGGCTCAATGGGCGCTATAGACCATTTGGGAGTGTTGTAAGTCAATTTCGTGATCTGACTGTGAAAAGTGCCGAAAAGTGTTTGTTAGGCTCAATGGGCTCTATAGACCATTTTGGAGTGTTGTTAGTCAATTTCGTGATCTGAAGGTAAATAGTGCCGAAAAGTGTTTGTTACGCTCAATGGGCGCTATAAACCATTTTGGAGTGTTGTAAGTCCATTTCGTGATCTGAAGGTAAATAGTGCCAAAAAGTGTTTGTTAGGCTCAATGGGCGCTATAGAGCATTTGGGAGTGTTGTAAGTCAATTTTGTGATCTGACCGTGAAAAGTGCCACAAAGTGTTTGTTAGGCTCAATGGGCGCTATAGAGCAGTTGGGAGTGTTGTTAGTCAATTTCGTGATCTTACGGTAAATAGTGCCGAAAAGTGTTTGTTAGGCTCAATGGGCGCTATAGAGCATTTGGGAGTGTTGTAAGTCAATTTTGTGATCTGACCGTGAAAAGTGCCAAAAAGTGTTTGTTAGGTTCAATGGGCGCTATAGAGCATTTGGGAGTATTGTAAGTCAATTTCGTGATCTGAAGGTAAAAAGTGCCAAAAAGTGTTTCTTACGCTCAATGGGCGCTATAGAGCATTTTGGAGTGTTGTAAGTCCATTTCGTGATCTGAAGGTAAATAGTGCCGAAAAGTGTTTGTTAGGCTCAATGGGCGCTATAGACCATTTGGGAGTGTTGGAAGTCAATTTTGTGATCTGAAGGTAAATAGTGCCAAAAAGTGTTTCTTACGCTCAATGGGCGCTATAAACCATTCTGGAGTGTTGTAAGTCCATTTCGTGATCTGAAGGTAAATAGTGCCGAAAAGTGTTTGTTAGGCTCAATGGGCGCTATAGAGCATTTGGGAGTGTTGTTAGTCAATTTCGTGATCTGAAGGTAAATAGTGCCGAAAAGTGTTTGTTAGGCTCAATGGGCGCTATAGACCATTTGGGAGTGTTGTAAGTCAATTTCGTGATCTGACTGTGAAAAGTGCCGAAAAGTGTTTGTTAGGCTCAATGGGCTCTATAGACCATTTTGGAGTGTTGTTAGTCAATTTCGTGATCTGAAGGTAAATAGTGCCGAAAAGTGTTTGTTACGCTCAATGGGCGCTATAAACCATTTTGGAGTGTTGTAAGTCCATTTCGTGATCTGAAGGTAAATAGTGCCAAAAAGTGTTTGTTAGGCTCAATGGGCGCTATAGAGCATTTGGGAGTGTTGTAAGTCAATTTTGTGATCTGACCGTGAAAAGTGCCAAAAAGTGTTTGTTAGGCTCAATGGGCGCTATAGAGCAGTTGGGAGTGTTGTTAGTCAATTTCGTGATCTTACGGTAAATAGTGCCGAAAAGTGTTTGTTAGGCTCAATGGGCGCTATAGAGCATTTGGGAGTGTTGTAAGTCAATTTCGTGATCTGACAGTGAAAAGTGCCGAAAAGTGTTTGTTAGGCTCAATGGGCGCTATAGAGCATTTGGGAGTGTTGTAAGTCAATTTCGTGATCTGAAGGTAAATAGTGCCGAAAAGTGTTTGTTACGCTCAATGGGCGCTATAAACCATTTTGGAGTGTTGTAAGTCCATTTCGTGATCTGAAGGTAAATAGTGCCAAAAAGTGTTTGTTAGGCTCAATGGGCGCTATAGAGCATTTTGGAGTGTTGTAAGACAATTTCGTGATCTGAAGGTAAATAGTGCCGAAAAGTGTTTGTTAGGCTCAATGGGCGCTATAGAGCATTTGGGAGTGTTGTTAGTCAATTTCGTGATCTGAAGGTAAATAGTGCCGAAAAGTGTTTGTTAGGCTCAATGGGCGCTATAGACCATTTGGGAGTGTTGTAAGTCAATTTTGTGATCTGACTGTGAAAAGTGCCGAAAAGTGTTTGTTAGGCTCAATGGGCTCTATAGACCATTTTGGAGTGTTGTTAGTCAATTTCGTGATCTGAAGGTAAATAGTGCCGAAAAGTGTTTGTTACGCTCAATGGGCGCTATAAACCATTTTGGAGTGTTGTAAGTCCATTTCGTGATCTGAAGGTAAATAGTGCCAAAAAGTGTTTGTTAGGCTCAATGGGCGCTATAGAGCATTTGGGAGTGTTGTAAGTCAATTTTGTGATCTGACCGTGAAAAGTGCCACAAAGTGTTTGTTAGGCTCAATGGGCGCTATAGAGCAGTTGGGAGTGTTGTTAGTCAATTTCGTGATCTTACGGTAAATAGTGCCGAAAAGTGTTTGTTAGGCTCAATGGGCGCTATAGAGCATTTGGGAGTGTTGTAAGTCAATTTCGTGATCTGACAGTGAAAAGTGCCGAAAAGTGTTTGTTAGGCTCAATGGGCGCTATAGAGCATTTGGGAGTGTTATAAGTTAATTTTGTGATCTGACCGTGAAAATTTCCAAAAAGTGTTTGTTAGGCTCAATGGGCGCTATAGAGCATTTGGGAGTATTGTAAGTCAATTTCGTGATCTGAAGGTAAATAGTGCCGAAAAGTGTTTGTTAGGCTCAATGGGCGCTACAGACCATTTGGGAGTGTTGTAAGTCAATTTCGTGATCTGACTGTGAAAAGTGCCGAAAAGTGTTTGTTAGGCTCAATGGGCTCTATAGACCATTTTGGAGTGTTGTTAGTCAATTTCGTGATCTGAAGGTAAATAGTGCCGAAAAGTGTTTGTTACGCTCAATGGGCGCTATAAACCATTTTGGAGTGTTGTAAGTCCATTTCGTGATCTGAAGGTAAATAGTGCCAAAAAGTGTTTGTTAGGCTCAATGGGCGCTATAGAGCATTTGGGAGTGTTGTAAGTCAATTTTGTGATCTGACCGTGAAAAGTGCCAAAAAGTGTTTGTTAGGCTCAATGGGCGCTATAGAGCAGTTGGGAGTGTTGTTAGTCAATTTCGTGATCTTACGGTAAATAGTGCCGAAAAGTGTTTGTTAGGCTCAATGGGCGCTATAGAGCATTTGGGAGTGTTGTAAGTCAATTTCGTGATCTGACAGTGAAAAGTGCCGAAAAGTGTTTGTTAGGCTCAATGGGCGCTATAGAGCATTTGGGAGTGTTGTAAGTCAATTTCGTGATCTGAAGGTAAATAGTGCCGAAAAGTGTTTGTTACGCTCAATGGGCGCTATAAACCATTTTGGAGTGTTGTAAGTCCATTTCGTGATCTGAAGGTAAATAGTGCCAAAAAGTGTTTGTTAGGCTCAATGGGCGCTATAGAGCATTTTGGAGTGTTGTAAGACAATTTCGTGATCTGAAGGTAAATAGTGCCGAAAAGTGTTTGTTAGGCTCAATGGGCGCTATAGAGCATTTGGGAGTGTTGTTAGTCAATTTCGTGATCTGAAGGTAAATAGTGCCGAAAAGTGTTTGTTAGGCTCAATGGGCGCTATAGACCATTTGGGAGTGTTGTAAGTCAATTTCGTGATCTGACAGTGAAAAGTGCCGAAAAGTGTTTGTTAGGCTCAATGGGCTCTATAGACCATTTTGGAGTGTTGTTAGTCAATTTCGTGATCTGAAGGTAAATAGTGCCGAAAAGTGTTTGTTACGCTCAATGGGCGCTATAAACCATTTTGGAGTGTTGTAAGTCCATTTCGTGATCTGAAGGTCAATAGTGCCAAAAAGTGTTTGTTAGGCTCAATGGGCGCTATAGAGCATTTGGGAGTGTTGTTAGTCAATTTCGTGATCTGACAGTGAAAAGTGCCCAAAAGTGTTTGTTAGGCTCAATGGGCGCTATAGAGCATTTGGGAGTGTTGTAAGTCAATTTTGTGATCTGACCGTGAAAAGTGCCAAAAAGTGTTTGTTAGGCTCAATGGGCGCTATAGAGCATTTGGGAGTATTGTAAGTCAATTTTGTGATCTGAAGGTAAATAGTGCCAAAAAGTGTTTCTTACGCTCAATGGGCGCTATAGAGCATTTTGGAGTGTTGTAAGTCCATTTCGTGATCTGAAGGTAAATAGTGCCGAAAAGTGTTTGTTAGGCTCAATGGGCGATATAGAGCATTTGGGAGTGTTGTAAGTCAATTTCGTGATCTGACGGTGAAAAGTGCCGAAAAGTGTTTGTTAGGCTCAATGGGCTCTATAGACCATTTTGGAGTGTTGTTAGTCAATTTCGTGATCTGAAGGTAAATAGTGCCGAAAAGTGTTTGTTACGCTCAATGGGCGCTATAAACCATTTTGGAGTGTTGTAAGTCCATTTCGTGATCTGAAGGTAAATAGTGCCAAAAAGTGTTTGTTAGGCTCAATGGGCGCTATAGAGCATTTGGGAGTGTTGTAAGTCAATTTTGTGATCTGACCGTGAAAAGTGCCACAAAGTGTTTGTTAGGCTCAATGGGCGCTATAGAGCAGTTGGGAGTGTTGTTAGTCAATTTCGTGATCTTACGGTAAATAGTGCCGAAAAGTGTTTGTTAGGCTCAATGGGCGCTATAGAGCATTTGGGAGTGTTGTAAGTCAATTTTGTGATCTGACCGTGAAAAGTGCCAAAAAGTGTTTGTTAGGTTCAATGGGCGCTATAGAGCATTTGGGAGTATTGTAAGTCAATTTCGTGATCTGAAGGTAAAAAGTGCCAAAAAGTGTTTCTTACGCTCAATGGGCGCTATAGAGCATTTTGGAGTGTTGTAAGTCCATTTCGTGATCTGAAGGTAAATAGTGCCGAAAAGTGTTTGTTAGGCTCAATGGGCGCTATAGACCATTTGGGAGTGTTGGAAGTCAATTTTGTGATCTGAAGGTAAATAGTGCCAAAAAGTGTTTCTTACGCTCAATGGGCGCTATAAACCATTCTGGAGTGTTGTAAGTCCATTTCGTGATCTGAAGGTAAATAGTGCCGAAAAGTGTTTGTTAGGCTCAATGGGCGCTATAGAGCATTTGGGAGTGTTGTTAGTCAATTTCGTGATCTGAAGGTAAATAGTGCCGAAAAGTGTTTGTTAGGCTCAATGGGCGCTATAGACCATTTGGGAGTGTTGTAAGTCAATTTCGTGATCTGACTGTGAAAAGTGCCGAAAAGTGTTTGTTAGGCTCAATGGGCTCTATAGACCATTTTGGAGTGTTGTTAGTCAATTTCGTGATCTGAAGGTAAATAGTGCCGAAAAGTGTTTGTTACGCTCAATGGGCGCTATAAACCATTTTGGAGTGTTGTAAGTCCATTTCGTGATCTGAAGGTAAATAGTGCCAAAAAGTGTTTGTTAGGCTCAATGGGCGCTATAGAGCATTTGGGAGTGTTGTAAGTCAATTTTGTGATCTGACCGTGAAAAGTGCCAAAAAGTGTTTGTTAGGCTCAATGGGCGCTATAGAGCAGTTGGGAGTGTTGTTAGTCAATTTCGTGATCTTACGGTAAATAGTGCCGAAAAGTGTTTGTTAGGCTCAATGGGCGCTATAGAGCATTTGGGAGTGTTGTAAGTCAATTTCGTGATCTGACAGTGAAAAGTGCCGAAAAGTGTTTGTTAGGCTCAATGGGCGCTATAGAGCATTTGGGAGTGTTGTAAGTCAATTTCGTGATCTGAAGGTAAATAGTGCCGAAAAGTGTTTGTTACGCTCAATGGGCGCTATAAACCATTTTGGAGTGTTGTAAGTCCATTTCGTGATCTGAAGGTAAATAGTGCCAAAAAGTGTTTGTTAGGCTCAATGGGCGCTATAGAGCATTTTGGAGTGTTGTAAGACAATTTCGTGATCTGAAGGTAAATAGTGCCGAAAAGTGTTTGTTAGGCTCAATGGGCGCTATAGAGCATTTGGGAGTGTTGTTAGTCAATTTCGTGATCTGAAGGTAAATAGTGCCGAAAAGTGTTTGTTAGGCTCAATGGGCGCTATAGACCATTTGGGAGTGTTGTAAGTCAATTTTGTGATCTGACTGTGAAAAGTGCCGAAAAGTGTTTGTTAGGCTCAATGGGCTCTATAGACCATTTTGGAGTGTTGTTAGTCAATTTCGTGATCTGAAGGTAAATAGTGCCGAAAAGTGTTTGTTACGCTCAATGGGCGCTATAAACCATTTTGGAGTGTTGTAAGTCCATTTCGTGATCTGAAGGTAAATAGTGCCAAAAAGTGTTTGTTAGGCTCAATGGGCGCTATAGAGCATTTGGGAGTGTTGTAAGTCAATTTTGTGATCTGACCGTGAAAAGTGCCACAAAGTGTTTGTTAGGCTCAATGGGCGCTATAGAGCAGTTGGGAGTGTTGTTAGTCAATTTCGTGATCTTACGGTAAATAGTGCCGAAAAGTGTTTGTTAGGCTCAATGGGCGCTATAGAGCATTTGGGAGTGTTGTAAGTCAATTTCGTGATCTGACAGTGAAAAGTGCCGAAAAGTGTTTGTTAGGCTCAATGGGCGCTATAGAGCATTTGGGAGTGTTATAAGTTAATTTTGTGATCTGACCGTGAAAATTTCCAAAAAGTGTTTGTTAGGCTCAATGGGCGCTATAGAGCATTTGGGAGTATTGTAAGTCAATTTCGTGATCTGAAGGTAAATAGTGCCGAAAAGTGTTTGTTAGGCTCAATGGGCGCTACAGACCATTTGGGAGTGTTGTAAGTCAATTTCGTGATCTGACTGTGAAAAGTGCCGAAAAGTGTTTGTTAGGCTCAATGGGCTCTATAGACCATTTTGGAGTGTTGTTAGTCAATTTCGTGATCTGAAGGTAAATAGTGCCGAAAAGTGTTTGTTACGCTCAATGGGCGCTATAAACCATTTTGGAGTGTTGTAAGTCCATTTCGTGATCTGAAGGTAAATAGTGCCAAAAAGTGTTTGTTAGGCTCAATGGGCGCTATAGAGCATTTGGGAGTGTTGTAAGTCAATTTTGTGATCTGACCGTGAAAAGTGCCAAAAAGTGTTTGTTAGGCTCAATGGGCGCTATAGAGCAGTTGGGAGTGTTGTTAGTCAATTTCGTGATCTTACGGTAAATAGTGCCGAAAAGTGTTTGTTAGGCTCAATGGGCGCTATAGAGCATTTGGGAGTGTTGTAAGTCAATTTCGTGATCTGACAGTGAAAAGTGCCGAAAAGTGTTTGTTAGGCTCAATGGGCGCTATAGAGCATTTGGGAGTGTTGTAAGTCAATTTCGTGATCTGAAGGTAAATAGTGCCGAAAAGTGTTTGTTACGCTCAATGGGCGCTATAAACCATTTTGGAGTGTTGTAAGTCCATTTCGTGATCTGAAGGTAAATAGTGCCAAAAAGTGTTTGTTAGGCTCAATGGGCGCTATAGAGCATTTTGGAGTGTTGTAAGACAATTTCGTGATCTGAAGGTAAATAGTGCCGAAAAGTGTTTGTTAGGCTCAATGGGCGCTATAGAGCATTTGGGAGTGTTGTTAGTCAATTTCGTGATCTGAAGGTAAATAGTGCCGAAAAGTGTTTGTTAGGCTCAATGGGCGCTATAGACCATTTGGGAGTGTTGTAAGTCAATTTCGTGATCTGACAGTGAAAAGTGCCGAAAAGTGTTTGTTAGGCTCAATGGGCTCTATAGACCATTTTGGAGTGTTGTTAGTCAATTTCGTGATCTGAAGGTAAATAGTGCCGAAAAGTGTTTGTTACGCTCAATGGGCGCTATAAACCATTTTGGAGTGTTGTAAGTCCATTTCGTGATCTGAAGGTCAATAGTGCCAAAAAGTGTTTGTTAGGCTCAATGGGCGCTATAGAGCATTTGGGAGTGTTGTTAGTCAATTTCGTGATCTGACAGTGAAAAGTGCCCAAAAGTGTTTGTTAGGCTCAATGGGCGCTATAGAGCATTTGGGAGTGTTGTAAGTCAATTTTGTGATCTGACCGTGAAAAGTGCCAAAAAGTGTTTGTTAGGCTCAATGGGCGCTATAGAGCATTTGGGAGTATTGTAAGTCAATTTTGTGATCTGAAGGTAAATAGTGCCAAAAAGTGTTTCTTACGCTCAATGGGCGCTATAGAGCATTTTGGAGTGTTGTAAGTCCATTTCGTGATCTGAAGGTAAATAGTGCCGAAAAGTGTTTGTTAGGCTCAATGGGCGATATAGAGCATTTGGGAGTGTTGTAAGTCAATTTCGTGATCTGACGGTGAAAAGTGCCGAAAAGTGTTTGTTAGGCTCAATGGGCGCTATAGAGCATTTGGGAGTATTGTAAGTCAATTTCGTGATCTGAAGGTAAAAAGTGCCGAAAAGTGTTTGTTAGGCTCAATGGGCGCTATAGACCATTTGGGAGTGTTGCAAGTCCATTTTGTGATCTGAAGGTAAATAGTGCCAAAAAGTGTTTCTTACGCTCAATGGGCGCTATAGAGCATTTTGGAGTGTTGTAAGTCCATTTCGTGATCTGAAGGTAAATAGTGCCGAAAAGTGTTTGTTTGGCTCAATGTGCGCTATAGAGCATTTGGGAGTGTTGTTAGTCAATTTCGTGATCTGAAGGTAAATAGTGCCGAAAAGTGTTTGTTAGGCTCAATGGGCGCTATAGACCATTTGGGAGTGTTGGAAGTCCATTTTGTGATCTGAAGGTATATAGTGCCAAAAAGTGTTTCTTACGCTCAATGGGCGCTATAGACCATTTGGGAGTGTTGGAAGTCCATTTTGTGATCTGAAGGTAAATAGTGCCAAAAAGTGTTTCTTACGCTCAATGGGCGCTATAAACCATTCTGGAGTGTTGTAAGTCCATTTCGTGATCTGAAGGTAAATAGTGCCGAAAAGTGTTTGTAAGGCTCAATGGGCGCTATAGAGCATTTGGGAGTGTTGTAAGTCAATTTCGTGATCTGACCGTGAAAAGTGCCGAAAAGTGTTTGTTAGGCTCAATGGGCGCTATAGAGCATTTGGGAGTGTTGTAAGTCAATTTTGTGATCTGACCGTGAAAAGTGCCAAAAAGTGTTTGTTAGGCTCAATGGGCGCTATAGAGCATTTGGGAGTGTTGTTAGTCAATTTCGTGATCTTACGGTAAATAGTGCCGAAAAGTGTTTGTTAGGCTCAATGGGCGCTATAGAGCATTTGGGAGTGTTGTAAGTCAATTTCGTGATCTGACAGTGAAAAGTGCGGAAAAGTGTTTGTTAGGCTCAATGGGCGCTATAGAGCATTTGGGAGTGTTGTAAGTCAATTTTGTGATCTGACCGTGAAAAGTGCCAAAAAGTGTTTGTTAGGCTCAATGGGCGCTATAGAGCATTTGGGAGTATTGTAAGTCAATTTCGTGATCTGAAGGTAAAAAGTGCCAAAAAGTGTTTTTTACGCTCAATGGGCGCTATAGAGAATTTTGGAGTGTTGTAAGTCCATTTCGTGATCTGAAGGTAAATAGTGCCGAAAAGTGTTTGTTAGGCTCAATGGGCGCTATAGAGCATTTGGGAGTGTTGTTAGTCAATTTCGTGATCTGAAGGTAAATAGTGCCGAAAAGTGTTTGTTAGGCTCAATGGGCGCTATAGACCATTTGGGAGTATTGTAAGTCAATTTCGTGATCTGAAGGTAAATAGTGCCGAAAAGTGTTTGTTAGGCTCAATGGGCGCTATAGAGCATTTGGGAGTGTTGTAAGTCAATTTCGTGATCTGACGGTGAAAAGTGCCGAAAAGTGTTTGTTAGGCTCAATGGGCGCTATAGACCATTTTGGAGTGTTGTAAGTCCATTTCGTGATCTGAAGGTAAATAGTGCCAAAAAGTGTTTGTTAGGCTCAATTGGCGCTATAGAGCATTTTGGAGTGTTGTAAGTCAATTTCGTGATCTGAAGGTAAATAGTGCCGAAAAGTGTTTGTTAGGCTCAATGGGCGCTATAGACCATTTGGGAGTGTTGTAAGTCAATTTCGTGATCTGACGGTGAAAAGTGCCGAAAAGTGTTTGTTAGGCTAAATGGGCTCTATAGACCATTTTGGAGTGTTGTTAGTCAATTTTGTGATCTGAAGGTAAATAGTGCCGAAAAGTGTTTGTTACGCTCAATGGGCGCTATAAACCATTTTGGAGTGTTGTAAGTCCATTTCGTGATCTGAAGGTAAATAGTGCCAAAAAGTGTTTGTTAGGCTCAATGGGCGCTATAGAGCATTTGGGAGTGTTGTTAGTCAATTTCGTGATCTGACAGTGAAAAGTGCCGAAAAGTGTTTGTTAGGCTCAATGGGCGCTATAGAGCATTTGGGAGTGTTGTAAGTCAATTTTGTGATCTGACCGTGAAAAGTGCCAAAAAGTGTTTGTTAGGCTCAATGGGCGCTATAGAGCATTTGGGAGTATTGTAAGTCAATTTCGTGATCTGAAGGTAAAAAGTGCCAAAAAGTGTTTCTTACGCCCAATGGGCGCTATAGAGCATTTTGGAGTGTTGTAAGTCCATTTCGTGATCTGAAGGTAAATAGTGCCGAAAAGTGTTTGTTAGGCTCAATGGGCGCTATAGACCATTTGGGAGTGTTGGAAGTCTATTTTGTGATCTGAAGGTAAATAGTGCCAAAAAGTGTTTCTTACGCTCAATGGGCGCTATAAACCATTCTGGAGTGTTGTAAGTCCATTTCGTGATCTGAAGGTAAATAGTGCCGAAAAGTGTTTGTTAGGCTCAATGGGCGCTATAGAGCATTTGGGAGTGT
This sequence comes from Crossaster papposus, assembly GCA_037893245.1. Taxonomy (NCBI): domain Eukaryota; kingdom Metazoa; phylum Echinodermata; class Asteroidea; order Velatida; family Solasteridae; genus Crossaster; species Crossaster papposus. Next base: position 216,307 of record JBAIAA010000100.1, read on the forward strand.
TGTTAGTCAATTTCGTGATCTGAAGGTAAATAGTGCCGAAAAGTGTTTGTTAGGCTCAATGGGCGCTATAGACCATTTGGGAGTGTTGTAAGTCAATTTCGTGATCTGACTGTGAAAAGTGCCGAAAAGTGTTTGTTAGGCTCAATGGGCGCTATAGAGCATTTGGGAGTGTTGTAAGTCAATTTTGTGATCTGACCGTGAAAAGTGCCAAAAAGTGTTTGTTAGGCTCAATGGGCGCTATAGAGCAGTTGGGAGTGTTGTTAGTCAATTTCGTGATCTTACGGTAAATAGTGCCGAAAAGTGTTTGTTAGGCTCAATGGGCGCTATAGAGCATTTGGGAGTGTTGTAAGTCAATTTCGTGATCTGACAGTGAAAAGTGCCGAAAAGTGTTTGTTAGGCTCAATGGGCGCTATAGAGCATTTGGGAGTGTTGTAAGTCAATTTCGTGATCTGAAGGTAAATAGTGCCGAAAAGTGTTTGTTAGGCTCAATGGGCGCTATAGAGCATTTGGGAGTGTTGTAAGTCAATTTTGTGATCTGACCGTGAAAAGTGCCAAAAAGTGTTTGTTAGGTTCAATGGGCGCTATAGAGCATTTGGGAGTATTGTAAGTCAATTTCGTGATCTGAAGGTAAAAAGTGCCAAAAGGTGTTTCTTACGCTCAATGGGCGCTATAGAGCATTTTGGAGTGTTGTAAGTCCATTTCGTGATCTGAAGGTAAATAGTGCCGAAAAGTGTTTGTTAGGCTCAATGGGCGCTATAGACCATTTGGGAGTGTTGGAAGTCTATTTTGTGATCTGAAGGTAAATAGTGCCAAAAAGTGTTTCTTACGCTCAATGGGCGCTATAAACCATTCTGGAGTGTTGTAAGTCCATTTCGTGATCTGAAGGTAAATAGTGCCGAAAAGTGTTTGTTAGGCTCAATGGGCGCTATAGAGCATTTGGGAGTGTTGTTAGTCAATTTCGTGATCTGAAGGTAAATAGTGCCGAAAAGTGTTTGTTAGGCTCAATGGGCGCTATAGACCATTTGGGAGTGTTGTAAGTCAATTTCGTGATCTGACTGTGAAAAGTGCCGAAAAGTGTTTGTTAGGCTCAATGGGCTCTATAGACCATTTTGGAGTGTTGTTAGTCAATTTCGTGATCTGAAGGTAAATAGTGCCGAAAAGTGTTTGTTACGCTCAATGGGCGCTATAAACCATTTTGGAGTGTTGTAAGTCCATTTCGTGATCTGAAGGTAAATAGTGCCAAAAAGTGTTTGTTAGGCTCAATGGGCGCTATAGAGCATTTGGGAGTGTTGTAAGTCAATTTTGTGATCTGACCGTGAAAAGTGCCAGAAAGTGTTTGTTAGGCTCAATGGGCGCTATAGAGCAGTTGGGAGTGTTGTTAGTCAATTTCGTGATCTTACGGTAAATAGTGCCGAAAAGTGTTTGTTAGGCTCAATGGGCGCTATAGAGCATTTGGGAGTGTTGTAAGTCAATTTCGTGATCTGACAGTGAAAAGTGCCGAAAAGTGTTTGTTAGGCTCAATGGGCGCTATAGAGCATTTGGGAGTGTTGTAAGTCAATTTCGTGATCTGAAGGTAAATAGTGCCGAAAAGTGTTTGTTACGCTCAATGGGCGCTATAAACCATTTTGGAGTGTTGTAAGTCCATTTCGTGATCTGAAGGTAAATAGTGCCAAAAAGTGTTTGTTAGGCTCAATGGGCGCTATAGAGCATTTTGGAGTGTTGTAAGACAATTTCGTGATCTGAAGGTAAATAGTGCCGAAAAGTGTTTGTTAGGCTCAATGGGCGCTATAGAGCATTTGGGAGTGTTGTTAGTCAATTTCGTGATCTGAAGGTAAATAGTGCCGAAAAGTGTTTGTTAGGCTCAATGGGCGCTATAGACCATTTGGGAGTGTTGTAAGTCAATTTCGTGATCTGACTGTGAAAAGTGCCGAAAAGTGTTTGTTAGGCTCAATGGGCTCTATAGACCATTTTGGAGTGTTGTTAGTCAATTTCGTGATCTGAAGGTAAATAGTGCCGAAAAGTGTTTGTTACGCTCAATGGGCGCTATAAACCATTTTGGAGTGTTGTAAGTCCATTTCGTGATCTGAAGGTAAATAGTGCCAAAAAGTGTTTGTTAGGCTCAATGGGCGCTATAGAGCATTTGGGAGTGTTGTAAGTCAATTTTGTGATCTGACCGTGAAAAGTGCCACAAAGTGTTTGTTAGGCTCAATGGGCGCTATAGAGCAGTTGGGAGTGTTGTTAGTCAATTTCGTGATCTTACGGTAAATAGTGCCGAAAAGTGTTTGTTAGGCTCAATGGGCGCTATAGAGCATTTGGGAGTGTTGTAAGTCAATTTCGTGATCTGACAGTGAAAAGTGCCGAAAAGTGTTTGTTAGGCTCAATGGGCGCTATAGAGCATTTGGGAGTGTTATAAGTCAATTTTGTGATCTGACCGTGAAAATTTCCAAAAAGTGTTTGTTAGGCTCAATGGGCGCTATAGAGCATTTGGGAGTATTGTAAGTCAATTTCGTGATCTGAAGGTAAATAGTGCCGAAAAGTGTTTGTTAGGCTCAATGGGCGCTACAGACCATTTGGGAGTGTTGTAAGTCAATTTCGTGATCTGACTGTGAAAAGTGCCGAAAAGTGTTTGTTAGGCTCAATGGGCTCTATAGACCATTTTGGAGTGTTGTTAGTCAATTTCGTGATCTGAAGGTAAATAGTGCCGAAAAGTGTTTGTTACGCTCAATGGGCGCTATAAACCATTTTGGAGTGTTGTAAGTCCATTTCGTGATCTGAAGGTAAATAGTGCCAAAAAGTGTTTGTTAGGCTCAATGGGCGCTATAGAGCATTTGGGAGTGTTGTAAGTCAATTTTGTGATCTGACCGTGAAAAGTGCCAAAAAGTGTTTGTTAGGCTCAATGGGCGCTATAGAGCAGTTGGGAGTGTTGTTAGTCAATTTCGTGATCTTACGGTAAATAGTGCCGAAAAGTGTTTGTTAGGCTCAATGGGCGCTATAGAGCATTTGGGAGTGTTGTAAGTCAATTTCGTGATCTTACGGTAAATAGTGCCGAAAAGTGTTTGTTAGGCTCAATGGGCGCTATAGAGCATTTGGGAGTGTTGTAAGTCAATTTCGTGATCTGACAGTGAAAAGTGCCGAAAAGTGTTTGTTAGGCTCAATGGGCGCTATAGAGCATTTGGGAGTGTTGTAAGTCAATTTCGTGATCTGAAGGTAAATAGTGCCGAAAAGTGTTTGTTACGCTCAATGGGCGCTATAAACCATTTTGGAGTGTTGTAAGTCCATTTCGTGATCTGAAGGTAAATAGTGCCAAAAAGTGTTTGTTAGGCTCAATGGGCGCTATAGAGCATTTTGGAGTGTTGTAAGACAATTTCGTGATCTGAAGGTAAATAGTGCCGAAAAGTGTTTGTTAGGCTCAATGGGCGCTATAGAGCATTTGGGAGTGTTGTTAGTCAATTTCGTGATCTGAAGGTAAATAGTGCCGAAAAGTGTTTGTTAGGCTCAATGGGCGCTATAGACCATTTGGGAGTGTTGTAAGTCAATTTCGTGATCTGACTGTGAAAAGTGCCGAAAAGTGTTTGTTAGGCTCAATGGGCTCTATAGACCATTTTGGAGTGTTGTTAGTCAATTTCGTGATCTGAAGGTAAATAGTGCCGAAAAGTGTTTGTTACGCTCAATGGGCGCTATAAACCATTTTGGAGTGTTGTAAGTCCATTTCGTGATCTGAAGGTCAATAGTGCCAAAAAGTGTTTGTTAGGCTCAATGGGCGCTATAGAGCATTTGGGAGTGTTGTTAGTCAATTTCGTGATCTGACAGTGAAAAGTGCCCAAAAGTGTTTGTTAGGCTCAATGGGCGCTATAGAGCATTTGGGAGTGTTGTAAGTCAATTTTGTGATCTGACCGTGAAAAGTGCCAAAAAGTGTTTGTTAGGCTCAATGGGCGCTATAGAGCATTTGGGAGTATTGTAAGTCAATTTTGTGATCTGAAGGTAAATAGTGCCAAAAAGTGTTTCTTACGCTCAATGGGCGCTATAGAGCATTTTGGAGTGTTGTAAGTCCATTTCGTGATCTGAAGGTAAATAGTGCCGAAAAGTGTCTGTTAGGCTCAATGGGCGATATAGAGCATTTGGGAGTGTTGTAAGTCAATTTCGTGATCTGACGGTGAAAAGTGCCGAAAAGTGTTTGTTAGGCTCAATGGGCGCTATAGAGCATTTGGGAGTATTGTAAGTCAATTTCGTGATCTGAAGGTAAAAAGTGCCGAAAAGTGTTTGTTAGGCTCAATGGGCGCTATAGACCATTTGGGAGTGTTGCAAGTCCATTTTGTGATCTGAAGGTAAATAGTGCCAAAAAGTGTTTCTTACGCTCAATGGGCGCTATAGAGCATTTTGGAGTGTTGTAAGTCCATTTCGTGATCTGAAGGTAAATAGTGCCGAAAAGTGTTTGTTTGGCTCAATGTGCGCTATAGAGCATTTGGGAGTGTTGTTAGTCAATTTCGTGATCTGAAGGTAAATAGTGCCGAAAAGTGTTTGTTAGGCTCAATGGGCGCTATAGACCATTTGGGAGTGTTGGAAGTCCATTTTGTGATCTGAAGGTATATAGTGCCAAAAAGTGTTTCTTACGCTCAATGGGCGCTATAGACCATTTGGGAGTGTTGGAAGTCCATTTTGTGATCTGAAGGTAAATAGTGCCAAAAAGTGTTTCTTACGCTCAATGGGCGCTATAAACCATTCTGGAGTGTTGTAAGTCCATTTCGTGATCTGAAGGTAAATAGTGCCGAAAAGTGTTTGTAAGGCTCAATGGGCGCTATAGAGCATTTGGGAGTGTTGTAAGTCAATTTCGTGATCTGACCGTGAAAAGTGCCGAAAAGTGTTTGTTAGGCTCAATGGGCGCTATAGAGCATTTGGGAGTGTTGTAAGTCAATTTTGTGATCCGACCGTGAAAAGTGCCAAAAAGTGTTTGTTAGGCTCAATGGGCGCTATAGAGCATTTGGGAGTGTTGTTAGTCAATTTCGTGATCTTACGGTAAATAGTGCCGAAAAGTGTTTGTTAGGCTCAATGGGCGCTATAGAGCATTTGGGAGTGTTGTAAGTCAATTTCGTGATCTGACAGTGAAAAGTGCGGAAAAGTGTTTGTTAGGCTCAATGGGCGCTATAGAGCATTTGGGAGTGTTGTAAGTCAATTTTGTGATCTGACCGTGAAAAGTGCCAAAAAGTGTTTGTTAGGCTCAATGGGCGCTATAGAGCATTTGGGAGTATTGTAAGTCAATTTCGTGATCTGAAGGTAAAAAGTGCCAAAAAGTGTTTTTTACGCTCAATGGGCGCTATAGAGAATTTTGGAGTGTTGTAAGTCCATTTCGTGATCTGAAGGTAAATAGTGCCGAAAAGTGTTTGTTAGGCTCAATGGGCGCTATAGAGCATTTGGGAGTGTTGTTAGTCAATTTCGTGATCTGAAGGTAAATAGTGCCGAAAAGTGTTTGTTAGGCTCAATGGGCGCTATAGAGCATTTGGGAGTGTTGTAAGTCAATTTCGTGATCTGACGGTGAAAAGTGCCGAAAAGTGTTTGTTAGGCTCAATGGGCGCTATAGACCATTTTGGAGTGTTGTAAGTCCATTTCGTGATCTGAAGGTAAATAGTGCCAAAAAGTGTTTGTTAGGCTCAATTGGCGCTATAGAGCATTTTGGAGTGTTGTAAGTCAATTTCGTGATCTGAAGGTAAATAGTGCCGAAAAGTGTTTGTTAGGCTCAATGGGCGCTATAGACCATTTGGGAGTGTTGTAAGTCAATTTCGTGATCTGACGGTGAAAAGTGCCGAAAAGTGTTTGTTAGGCTAAATGGGCTCTATAGACCATTTTGGAGTGTTGTTAGTCAATTTTGTGATCTGAAGGTAAATAGTGCCGAAAAGTGTTTGTTACGCTCAATGGGCGCTATAAACCATTTTGGAGTGTTGTAAGTCCATTTCGTGATCTGAAGGTAAATAGTGCCAAAAAGTGTTTGTTAGGCTCAATGGGCGCTATAGAGCATTTGGGAGTGTTGTTAGTCAATTTCGTGACCTGACAGTGAAAAGTGCCGAAAAGTGTTTGTTAGGCTCAATGGGCGCTATAGAGCATTTGGGAGTGTTGTAAGTCAATTTTGTGATCTGACCGTGAAAAGTGCCAAAAAGTGTTTGTTAGGCTCAATGGGCGCTATAGAGCATTTGGGAGTATTGTAAGTCAATTTCGTGATCTGAAGGTAAAAAGTGCCAAAAGTGTTTCTTACGCCCAATGGGCGCTATAGAGCATTTTGGAGTGTTGTAAGTCCATTTCGTGATCTGAAGGTAAATAGTGCCGAAAAGTGTTTGTTAGGCTCAATGGGCGCTATAGAGCATTTGGGAGTGTTGTTAGTCAATTTCGTGATCTGAAGGTAAATAGTGCCGAAAAGTGTTTGTTAGGCTCAATGGGCTCTATAGACCATTTTGGAGTGTTGTTAGTCAATTTCGTGATCTGAAGGTAAATAGTGCCGAAAAGTGTTTGTTAGGCTCAATGGGCGCTATAGAGCATTTGGGAGTGTTGTAAGTCAATTTCGTGATCTGACGGTGAAAAGTGCCGAAAAGTGTTTGTTAGGCTCAATGGGCTCTATAGACCATTTTGGAGTGTTGTTAGTCAATTTCGTGATCTGAAGGTAAATAGTGCCGAAAAGTGTTTGTTACGCTCAATGGGCGCTATAAAACCATTTTGGAGTGTTGTAAGTCCATTTCGTGATCTGAAGGTAAATAGTGCCAAAAAGTGTTTGTTAGGCTCAATGGGCGCTATAGAGCATTTTGGAGTGTTGTAAGTCCATTTCGTGATCTGAAGGTAAATAGTGCCGAAAAGTGTTTGTTAGGCTCAATGGGCGCTATAGAGCATTTGGGAGTGTTGTTAGTCAATTTCGTGATCTGAAGGTAAATAGTGTCGAAAAGTGTTTGTTAGGCTCAATGGGCGCTATGGACCATTTGGGAGTGTTGTAAGTCAATTTCGTGATCTGACTGTGAAAAGTGCCGAAAAGTGTTTGTTACGCTCAATGGGTGCTATAAACCATTTTGGAGTGTTGTAAGTCCATTTCGTGATCTGAAGGTAAATAGTGCCAAAAAGTGTTTGTTAGGCTCAATGGGCGCTATAGAGCATTTGGGAGTGTTGTTAGTCAATTTCGTGATCTGACAGTGAAAAGTGCCCAAAAGTGTTTGTTAGGCTCAATGGGCGCTATAGAGCATTTGGGAGTGTTGTAAGTCAATTTTGTGATCTGACCGTGAAAAGTGCCAAAAAGTGTTTGTTAGGCTCAATGGGCGCTATAGAGCATTTGGGAGTATTGTAAGTCAATTTTGTGATCTGAAGGTAAATAGTGCCAAAAAGTGTTTCTTACGCTCAATGGGCGCTATAGAGCATTTTGGAGTGTCGTAAGTTCATTTCGTGATCTGAAGGTAAATAGTGCCGAAAAGTGTTTGTTAGGCTCAATGGGCGATATAGAGCATTTGGGAGTGTTGTAAGTCAATTTCGTGATCTGACGGTGAAAAGTGCCGAAAAGTGTTTGTTAGGCTCAATGGGCGCTATAGACCATTTGGGAGTGTTGGAAGTCCATTTTGTGATCTGAAGGTAAATAGTGCCAAAAAGTGTTTCTTACGCTCAATGGGCGCTATAGAGCATTTTGGAGTGTTGTAAGTCCATTTCGTGATCTGAAGGTAAATAGTGCCGAAAAGTGTTTGTTTGGCTCAATGTGCCGCTATAGAGCATTTGGGAGTGTTGTTAGTCAATTTCGTGACTTGAAGGTAAATAGTGCAGAAAAGTGTTTGTTAGGCTCAATGGGCGCTATAGACCATTTGAGAGTGTTGGAAGTCCATTTTGTGATCTGAAGGTATATAGTGCCAAAAAGTGTTTCTTACGCTCAATGGGCGCTATAGACCATTTGGGAGTGTTGGAAGTCCATTTTGTGATCTGAAGGTAAATAGTGCCAAAAAGTGTTTCTTACGCTCAATGGGCGCTATAAACCATTCTGGAGTGTTGTAAGTCCATTTCGTGATCTGAAGGTAAATAGTGCCGAAAAGTGTTTGTTAGGCTCAATGGGCGCTATAGAGCATTTGGGAGTGTTGTAAGTCAATTTTGTGATCTGACCGTGAAAAGTGCCAAAAAAGTGTTTGTTAGGCTCAATGGGCGCTATAGAGCATTTGGGAGTATTGTAAGTCAATTTCGTGATCTGAAGGTAAAAAGTGCAAAAAAGTGTTTCTTACGCCCAATGGGCGCTATAGAGCATTTTGGAGTGTTGTAAGTCCATTTCGTGATCTGAAGGTAAATAGTGCCGAAAAGTGTTTGTTGGGCTCAATGGGCGCTATAGAGCATTTGGGAGTGTTGTTAGTCAATTTCGTGATCTGAAGGTAAATAGTGCCGAAAAGTGTTTGTTAGGCTCAATGGGCTCTATAGACCATTTTGGAGTGTTGTTAGTCAATTTCGTGATCTGAAGGTAAATAGTGCCGAAAAGTGTTTGTTAGGCTCAATGGGCGCTATAGAGCATTTGGGAGTGTTGTAAGTCAATTTCGTGATCTGACGGTGAAAAGTGCCGAAAAGTGTTTGTTAGGCTCAATGGGCTCTATAGACCATTTTGGAGTGTTGTTAGTCAATTTCGTGATCTGAAGGTAAATAGTGCCGAAAAGTGTTTGTTACGCTCAATGGGCGCTATAAACCATTTTGGAGTGTTGTAAGTCCATTTCGTGATCTGAAGGTAAATAGTGCCAAAAAGTGTTTGTTAGGCTCAATGGGCGCTATAGAGCATTTTGGAGTGTTGTAAGTCCATTTCGTGATCTGAAGGTAAATAGTGCCGAAAAGTGTTTGTTAGGCTCAATGGGCGCTATAGAGCATTTGGGAGTGTTGTTAGTCAATTTCGTGATCTGAAGGTAAATAGTGTCGAAAAGTGTTTGTTAGGCTCAATGGGCGCTATAGACCATTTGGGAGTGTTGTAAGTCAATTTCGTGATCTGACTGTGAAAAGTGCCGAAAAGTGTTTGTTACGCTCAATGGGCGCTATAAACCATTTTGGAGTGTTGTAAGTCAATTTTGTGATCTGACCGTGAAAAGTGCCAAAAAGTGTTTGTTAGGCTCAATGGGCGCTATAGAGCATTTGGGAGTATTGTAAGTCAATTTTGTGATCTGAAGGTAAATAGTGCCAAAAAGTGTTTGTTAGGCTCAATGGGCGCTATAGAGCATTTGGGAGTGTTGTTAGTCAATTTCGTGATCTGACAGTGAAAAGTGCCCAAAAGTGTTTGTTAGGCTCAATGGGCGCTATAGAGCATTTGGGAGTGTTGTAAGTCAATTTTGTGATCTGACCGTGAAAAGTGCCAAAAAGTGTTTGTTAGGCTCAATGGGCGCTATAGAGCATTTGGGAGTATTGTAAGTCAATTTTGTGATCTGAAGGTAAATAGTGCCAAAAAGTGTTTCTTACGCTCAATGGGCGCTATAGAGCATTTTGGAGTGTCGTAAGTTCATTTCGTGATCTGAAGGTAAATAGTGCCGAAAAGTGTTTGTTAGGCTCAATGGGCGATATAGAGCATTTGGGAGTGTTGTAAGTCAATTTCGTGATCTGACGGTGAAAAGTGCCGAAAAGTGTTTGTTAGGCTCAATGGGCGCTATAGACCATTTGGGAGTGTTGGAAGTCCATTTTGTGATCTGAAGGTAAATAGTGCCAAAAAGTGTTTCTTACGCTCAATGGGCGCTATAGAGCATTTTGGAGTGTTGTAAGTCCATTTCGTGATCTGAAGGTAAATAGTGCCGAAAAGTGTTTGTTTGGCTCAATGTGCGCTATAGAGCATTTGGGAGTGTTGTTAGTCAATTTCGTGACCTGAAGGTAAATAGTGCAGAAAAGTGTTTGTTAGGCTCAATGGGCGCTATAGACCATTTGAGAGTGTTGGAAGTCCATTTTGTGATCTGAAGGTATATAGTGCCAAAAAGTGTTTCTTACGCTCAATGGGCGCTATAGACCATTTGGGAGTGTTGGAAGTCCATTTTGTGATCTGAAGGTAAATAGTGCCAAAAAGTGTTTCTTACGCTCAATGGGCGCTATAAACCATTCTGGAGTGTTGTAAGTCCATTTCGTGATCTGAAGGTAAATAGTGCCGAAAAGTGTTTGTTAGGCTCAATGGGCGCTATAGAGCATTTGGGAGTGTTGTAAGTCAATTTTGTGATCTGACCGTGAAAAGTGCCAAAAAGTGTTTGTTAGGCTCAATGGGCGCTATAGAGCATTTGGGAGTATTGTAAGTCAATTTCGTGATCTGAAGGTAAAAAGTGCCAAAAAGTGTTTCTTACGCCCAATGGGCGCTATAGAGCATTTTGGAGTGTTGTAAGTCCATTTCGTGATCTGAAGGTAAATAGTGCCGAAAAGTGTTTGTTGGGCTCAATGGGCGCTATAGAGCATTTGGGAGTGTTGTTAGTCAATTTCGTGATCTGAAGGTAAATAGTGCCGAAAAGTGTTTGTTAGGCTCAATGGGCTCTATAGACCATTTTGGAGTGTTGTTAGTCAATTTCGTGATCTGAAGGTAAATAGTGCCGAAAAGTGTTTGTTAGGCTCAATGGGCGCTATAGAGCATTTGGGAGTGTTGTAAGTCAATTTCGTGATCTGACGGTGAAAAGTGCCGAAAAGTGTTTGTTAGGCTCAATGGGCTCTATAGACCATTTTGGAGTGTTGTTAGTCAATTTCGTGATCTGAAGGTAAATAGTGCCGAAAAGTGTTTGTTACGCTCAATGGGCGCTATAAACCATTTTGGAGTGTTGTAAGTCCATTTCGTGATCTGAAGGTAAATAGTGCCAAAAAGTGTTTGTTAGGCTCAATGGGCGCTATAGAGCATTTTGGAGTGTTGTAAGTCCATTTCGTGATCTGAAGGTAAATAGTGCCGAAAAGTGTTTGTTAGGCTCAATGGGCGCTATAGAGCATTTGGAGTGTTGTTAGTCAATTTCGTGATCTGAAGGTAAATAGTGTCGAAAGTGTTTGTTAGGCTCAATGGGCGCTATAGACCATTTGGGAGTGTTGTAAGTCAATTTCGTGATCTGACTGTGAAAAGTGCCGAAAAGTGTTTGTTACGCTCAATGGGCGCTATAAACCATTTTGGAGTGTTGTAAGTCAATTTTGTGATCTGACCGTGAAAAGTGCCAAAAAGTGTTTGTTAGGCTCAATGGGCGCTATAGAGCATTTGGGAGTATTGTAAGTCAATTTTGTGATCTGAAGGTAAATAGTGCCAAAAAGTGTTTCTTACGCTCAATGGGCGCTATAGAGCATTTTGGAGTGTCGTAAGTTCATTTCGTGATCTGAAGGTAAATAGTGCCGAAAAGTGTTTGTTAGGCTCAATGGGCGATATAGAGCATTTGGGAGTGTTGTAAGTCAATTTCGTGATCTGACTGTGAAAAGTGCCGAAAAGTGTTTGTTAGGCTCAATGGGCGCTATAGAGCATTTGGGAGTATTGTAAGTCAATTTCGTGATCTGAAGGTAAAAAGTGCCGAAAAGTGTTTGTTAGGCTCAATGGGCGCTATAGACCATTTGGGAGTGTTGGAAGTCCATTTTGTGATCTGAAGGTAAATAGTGCCAAAAAGTGTTTCTTACGCTCAATGGGCGCTATAGAGCATTTTGGAGTGTTGTAAGTCCATTTCGTGATCTGAAGGTAAATAGTGCCGAAAAGTGTTTGTTTGGCTCAATGTGCGCTATAGAGCATTTGGGAGTGTTGTTAGTCAATTTCGTGACCTGAAGGTAAATAGTGCAGAAAAGTGTTTGTTAGGCTCAATGGGCGCTATAGACCATTTGGGAGTGTTGGAAGTCCATTTTGTGATCTGAAGGTATATAGTGCCAAAAAGTGTTTCTTACGCTCAATGGGCGCTATAGACCATTTGGGAGTGTTGGAAGTCCATTTTGTGATCTGAAGGTAAATAGTGCCAAAAAGTGTTTCTTACGCTCAATGGGCGCTATAGACCATTCTGGAGTGTTGTAAGTCCATTTCGTGATCTGAACGTAAATAGTGCCGAAAAGTGTTTGTAAGGCTCAATGGGCGCTATAGAGCATTTGGGAGTGTTGTTAGTCAATTTCGTGATCTTACGGTAAATAGTGCCGAAAAGTGTTTGTTAGGCTCAATGGGCGCTATAGAGCATTTGGGAGTGTTGTAAGTCAATTTCGTGATCTGAAGGTAAATAGTGCCGAAAAGTGTTTGTTAGGCTCAATGGGCGCTATAGACCATTTGGGAGTATTGTAAGTCAATTTCGTGATCTGAAGGTAAATAGTGCCGAAAAGTGTTTGTTAGGCTCAATAGGCGCTATAGAGCATTTGGGAGTGTTGTAAGTCAATTTCGTGATCTGAAGGTAAATAGTGCCGAAAAGTGTTTGTTAGGCTCAATGGGCGCTATAGAGTATTTGGGAGTGTTGTTAGTCAATTTCGTGATCTGAAGGTAAATAGTGCCGAAAAGTGTTTGTTAGGCTCAATGGGCGCTATAGACCATTTGGGAGTGTTGTAAGTCAATTTTGTGATCTGACCGTGAAAAGTGCCAAAAAGTGTTTGTTAGGCTCAATGGGCGCTATAGAGCAGTTGGGAGTGTTGTTAGTCAATTTCGTGATCTTACGGTAAATAGTGCCGAAAAGTGTTTGTTAGGCTCAATGGGCGCTATAGAGCATTTGGGAGTGTTGTAAGTCAATTTCGTGATCTGACAGTGAAAAGTGCCGAAAAGTGTTTGTTAGGCTCAATGGGCGCTATAGAGCATTTGGGAGTGTTGTAAGTCAATTTTGTGATCTGACCGTGAAAAGTGCCAAAAAGTGTTTGTTAGGCTCAATGGGCGCTATAGAGCAGTTGGGAGTGTTGTTAGTCAATTTCGTGATCTTACGGTAAATAGAGCCGAAAAGTGTTTGTTAGGCTCAATGGGCGCTATAGAGCATTTGGGAGTGTTGTAAGTCAATTTCGTGATCTGACAGTGAAAAGTGCCGAAAAGTGTTTGTTAGGCTCAATGGGCTCTATAGACCATTTTGGAGTGTTGTTAGTCAATTTCGTGATCTGAAGGTAAATAGTGCCGAAAAGTGTTTGTTACGCTCAATGGGCGCTATAAACCATTTTGGAGTGTTGTAAGTCCATTTCGTGATCTGAAGGTAAATAGTGCCGAAAAGTGTTTGTTAGGCTCAATGGGCGCTATAGAGCATTTGGGAGTGTTGTAAGTCAATTTTGTGATCTGACCGTGAAAAGTGCCAAAAAGTGTTTGTTAGGCTCAATGGGCGCTATAGAGCATTTGGGAGTATTGTAAGTCAATTTCGTGATCTGAAGGTAAAAAGTGCCAAAAAGTGTTTCTTACGCTCAATGGGCGCTATAGACCATTTGGGAGTGTTGGAAGTCCATTTTGTGATCTGAAGGTAAATAGTGCCAAAAAGTGTTTCTTACGCTCAATGGGCGCTATAAACCATTCTGGAGTGTTGTAAGTCCATTTCGTGATCTGAAGGTAAATAGTGCCGAAAAGTGTTTGTTAGGCTCAATGGGCGCTATAGAGCATTTGGGAGTGTTGTAAGTCAATTTCGTGATCTGACGGTGAAAAGTGCCGAAAAGTGTTTGTTAGGCTCAATGGGCTCTATAGACCATTTTGGAGTGTTGTTAGTCAATTTCGTGATCTGAAGGTAAATAGTGCCGAAAAGTGTTTGTTACGCTCAATGGGCGCTATAAACCATTTTGGAGTGTTGTAAGTCCATTTCGTGATCTGAAGGTAAATAGTGCCAAAAAGTGTTTGTTACGCTCAATGGGCGCTATAGAGCATTTTGGAGTGTTGTAAGTCCATTTCGTGATCTGAAGGTAAATAGTGCCGAAAAGTGTTTGTTACGCTCAATGGGCGCTATAAACCATTTTGGAGTGTTGTAAGTCCATTTCGTGATCTGAAGGTAAATAGTGCCAAAAAGTGTTTGTTAGGCTCAATGGGCGCTATAGAGCATTTTGGAGTGTTGTAAGTCCATTTCGTGATCTGAAGGTAAGAAGTGCCGAAAAGTGTTTGTTAGGCTCAATGGGCGCTATAAACCATTTTGGAGTGTTGTAAGTCCATTTCGTGATCTGACTGTGAAAAGTGCCAAAAAGTGTTTGTTAGGCTCAATGGGCTCTATAGACCATTTTGGAGTGTTGTTAGTCAATTTCGTGATCTGAAGGTAAATAGTGCCGAAAAGTGTTTGTTACGCTCAATGGGCGCTATAAACCATTTTGGAGTGTTGTAAGTCCATTTCGTGATCTGAAGGTAAATAGTGCCAAAAAGTGTTTGTTAGGCTCAATGGGCGCTATAGAGCATTTGGGAGTGTTGTAAGTCAATTTTGTGATCTGACCGTGAAAAGTGCCAAAAAGTGTTTGTTAGGCTCAATGGGCGCTATAGAGCAGTTGGGAGTGTTGTTAGTCAATTTCGTGATCTTACGGTAAATAGTGCCGAAAAGTGTTTGTTAGGCTTAATGGGCGCTATAGAGCATTTGGGAGTGTTGTAAGTCAATTTCGTGATCTGACAGTGAAAAGTGCCGAAAAGTGTTTGTTAGGCTCAATGGGCGCTATAGAGCATTTGGGAGTGTTGTAAGTCAATTTTGTGATCTGACCGTGAAAAGTGCCAAAAAGTGTTTGTTAGGCTCAATGGGCGCTATAGAGCATTTGGGAGTATTGTAAGTCAATTTCGTGATCTGAAGGTAAATAGTGCCGAAAAGTGTTTGTTAGGCTCAATGGGCGCTATAGAGCATTTGGGAGTGTTGTTAGTCAATTTCGTGATCTGAAGGTAAATAGTGCCGAAAAGTGTTTGTTAGGCTCAATGGGCGCTATAGACCATTTGGGAGTGTTGGAAGTCCATTTTGTGATCTGAAGGTAAATAGTGCCGAAAAGTGTTTGTTAGGCTCAATGGGCGCTATAGACCATTTGGGAGTGTTGTAAGTCAATTTCGTGATCTGACTGTGAAAAGTGCCGAAAAGTGTTTGTTAGGCTCAATGGGCTCTATAGACCATTTTGGAGTGTTGTTAGTCAATTTCGTGATCTGAAGGTAAATAGTGCCGAAAAGTGTTTGTTACGCTCAATGGGCGCTATAAACCATTTTGGAGTGTTGTAAGTCCATTTCGTGATCTGAAGGTAAATAGTGCCAAAAAGTGTTTGTTAGGCTCAATGGGCGCTATAGAGCATTTGGGAGTGTTGTTAGTCAATTTCGTGATCTGACAGTGAAAAGTGCCCAAAAGTGTTTGTTAGGCTCAATGGGCGCTATAGAGCATTTGGGAGTGTTGTAAGTCAATTTTGTGATCTGACCGTGAAAAGTGCCAAAAAGTGTTTGTTAGGCTCAATGGGCGCTATAGAGCATTTGGGAGTATTGTAAGTCAATTTTGTGATCTGAAGGTAAATAGTGCCAAAAAGTGTTTCTTACGCTCAATGGGCGCTATAGAGCATTTTGGAGTGTTGTAAGTCCATTTCGTGATCTGAAGGTAAATAGTGCCGAAAAGTGTTTGTTAGGCTCAATGGGCGATATAGAGCATTTGGGAGTGTTGTAAGTCAATTTCGTGATCTGACGGTGAAAAGTGCCGAAAAGTGTTTGTTAGGCTCAATGGGCGCTATAGAGCATTTGGGAGTATTGTAAGTCAATTTCGTGATCTGAAGGTAAATAGTGCCGAAAAGTGTTTGTTACGCTCAATGGGCGCTATAAACCATTTTGGAGTGTTGTAAGTCCATTTCGTGATCTGAAGGTAAATAGTGCCAAAAAGTGTTTGTTAGGCTCAATGGGCGCTATAGAGCATTTGGGAGTGTTGTAAGTCAATTTTGTGATCTGACCGTGAAAAGTGCCAAAAAGTGTTTGTTAGGCTCAATGGGCGCTATAGAGCAGTTGGGAGTGTTGTTAGTCAATTTCGTGATCTTACGGTAAATAGTGCCGAAAAGTGTTTGTTAGGCTCAATGGGCGCTATAGAGCATTTGGGAGTGTTGTAAGTCAATTTCGTGATCTGACAGTGAAAAGTGCCGAAAAGTGTTTGTTAGGCTCAATGGGCGCTATAGAGCATTTGGGAGTGTTGTAAGTCAATTTTGTGATCTGACCGTGAAAAGTGCCAAAAAGTGTTTGTTAGGCTCAATGGGCGCTATAGAGCATTTGGGAGTATTGTAAGTCAATTTCGTGATCTGAAGGTAAATAGTGCCGAAAAGTGTTTGTTAGGCTCAATGGGCGCTATAGAGCATTTGGGAGTGTTGTAAGTCAATTTTGTGATCTGACCGTGAAAAGTGCCAAAAAGTGTTTGTTAGGCTCAATGGGCGCTATAGAGCATTTGGGAGTATTGTAAGTCCATTTCGTGATCTGAAGGTAAATAGTGCCAAAAAGTGTTTGTTAGGCTCAATGGGCGCTATAGAGCATTTTGGAGTGTTGTAAGTCCATTTCGTGATCTGAAGGTAAATAGTGCCGAAAAGTGTTTGTTACGCTCAATGGGCGCTATAAACCATTTTGGAGTGTTGTAAGTCCATTTCGTGATCTGAAGGTAAATAGTGCCAAAAAGTGTTTGTTAGGCTCAATGGGCGCTATAGAGCATTTTGGAGTGTTGTAAGTCCATTTTGTGATCTGAAGGTAAATAGTGCCGAAAAGTGTTTGTTAGGCTCAATGGGCGCTATAGAGCATTTGAGAGTGTTGTTAGTCAATTTCGTGATCTGAAGGTAAATAGTGCCGAAAAGTGTTTGTTAGGCTCAATGGGCGCTATAGACCATTTGGGAGTGTTGTAAGTCAATTTCGTGATCTGACTGTGAAAAGTGCCGAAAAGTGTTTGTTAGGCTCAATGGGCTCTATAGACCATTTTGGAGTGTTGTTAGTCAATTTCGTGATCTGAAGGTAAATAGTGCCGAAAAGTGTTTGTTACGCTCAATGGGCGCTATAAACCATTTTGGAGTGTTGTAAGTCCATTTCGTGATCTGAAGGTAAATAGTGCCAAAAAGTGTTTGTTAGGCTCAATGGGCGCTATAGAGCATTTGGGAGTGTTGTAAGTCAATTTTGTGATCTGACCGTGAAAAGTGCCAAAAAGTGTTTGTTAGGCTCAATGGGCGCTATAGAGCAATTGGGAGTGTTGTTAGTCAATTTCGTGATCTTACGGTAAATAGTGCCGAAAAGTGTTTGTTAGGCTCAATGGGCGCTATAGAGCATTTGGGAGTGTTGTAAGTCAATTTCGTGATCTGACAGTGAAAAGTGCCGAAAAGTGTTTGTTAGGCTCAATGGGCGCTATAGAGCATTTGGGAGTGTTGTAAGTCAATTTTGTGATCTGACCGTGAAAAGTGCCAAAAAGTGTTTGTTAGGCTCAATGGGCGCTATAGAGCATTTGGGAGTATTGTAAGTCAATTTCGTGATCTGAAGGTAAATAGTGCCGAAAAGTGTTTGTTAGGCTCAATGGGCGCTATAGAGCATTTGGGAGTGTTGTTAGTCAATTTCGTGATCTGAAGGTAAATAGTGCCGAAAAGTGTTTGTTAGGCTCAATGGGTGCTATAGACCATTTGGGAGTGTTGGAAGTCCATTTTGTGATCTGAAGGTAAATAGTGCCGAAAAGTGTTTGTTAGGCTCAATGGGCGCTATAGACCATTTGGGAGTGTTGTAAGTCAATTTCGTGATCTGACTGTGAAAAGTGCCGAAAAGTGTTTGTTAGGCTCAATGGGCTCTATAGACCATTTTGGAGTGTTGTTAGTCAATTTCGTGATCTGAAGGTAAATAGTGCCGAAAAGTGTTTGTTACGCTCAATGGGCGCTATAAACCATTTTGGAGTGTTGTAAGTCCATTTCGTGATCTGAAGGTAAATAGTGCCAAAAAGTGTTTGTTAGGCTCAATGGGCGCTATAGAGCATTTGGGAGTGTTGTAAGTCAATTTTGTGATCTGACCGTGAAAAGTGCCAAAAAGTGTTTGTTAGGCTCAATGGGCGCTATAGAGCATTTGGGAGTATTGTAAGTCAATTTTGTGATCTGAAGGTAAATAGTGCCAAAAAGTGTTTCTTACGCTCAATGGGCGCTATAGAGCATTTTGGATGGTTGTAAGTCCATTTCGTGATCTGAAGGTAAATAGTGCCGAAAGTGTTTGTTAGGCTCAATGGGCGATATAGAGCATTTGGGAGTGTTGTAAGTCAATTTCGTGATCTGACGGTGAAAAGTGCCGAAAAGTGTTTGTTAGGCTCAATGGGCGCTATAGAGCATTTGGGAGTATTGTAAGTCAATTTCGTGATCTGAAGGTAAATAGTGCCGAAAAGTGTTTGTTACGCTCAATGGGCGCTATAAACCATTTTGGATTGTTGTAAGTCCATTTTGTGATCTGAAGGTAAATAGTGCCAAAAAGTGTTTGTTAGGCTCAATGGGCGCTATAGAGCAGTTGGGAGTGTTGTTAGTCAATTTCGTGATCTTACGGTAAATAGTGCCGAAAAGTGTTTGTTAGGCTCAATGGGCGCTATAGAGCATTTGGGAGTGTTGTAAGTCAATTTCGTGATCTGACAGTGAAAAGTGCCGAAAAGTGTTTGTTAGGCTCAATGGGCGCTATAGAGCATTTGGGAGTGTTGTAAGTCAATTTTGTGATCTGACCGTGAAAAGTGCCAAAAAGTGTTTGTTAGGCTCAATGGGCGCTATAGAGCATTTGGGAGTATTGTAAGTCAATTTCGTGATCTGAAGGTAAATAGTGCCGAAAAGTGTTTGTTAGGCTCAATGGGCGCTATAGAGCATTTGGGAGTGTTGTAAGTCAATTTTGTGATCTGACCGTGAAAAGTGCCAAAAAGTGTTTGTTCGGTTCAATGGGCGCTATAGAGCATTTGGGAGTATTGTAAGTCAATTTCGTGATCTGAAGGTAAAAAGTGCCAAAAAGTGTTTCTTACGCTCAATGGGCGCTATAGAGCATTTTGGAGTGTTGTAAGTCCATTTCGTGATCTGAAGGTAAATAGTGCCGAAAAGTGTTTGTTAGGCTCAATGGGCGCTATAGACCATTTGGGAGTGTTGGAAGTCTATTTTGTGATCTGAAGGTAAATAGTGCCAAAAAGTGTTTCTTACGCTCAATGGGCGCTATAAACCATTCTGGAGTGTTGTAAGTCCATTTCGTGATCTGAAGGTAAATAGTGCCGAAAAGTGTTTGTTAGGCTCAATGGGCGCTATAGAGCATTTGGGAGTGTTGTTAGTCAATTTCGTGATCTGAAGGTAAATAGTGCCGAAAAGTGTTTGTTAGGCTCAATGGGCGCTATAGA
Organism: Crossaster papposus; assembly: GCA_037893245.1. Classification (NCBI taxonomy): domain Eukaryota; kingdom Metazoa; phylum Echinodermata; class Asteroidea; order Velatida; family Solasteridae; genus Crossaster; species Crossaster papposus. Next base: position 235,470 of record JBAIAA010000100.1, read on the forward strand.
CCATTTGGGAGTGTTGTAAGTCAATTTCGTGATCTGACTGTGAAAAGTGCCGAAAAGTGTTTGTTAGGCTCAATGGGCTCTATAGACCATTTTGGAGTGTTGTTAGTCAATTTCGTGATCTGAAGGTAAATAGTGCCGAAAAGTGTTTGTTACGCTCAATGGGCGCTATAAACCATTTTGGAGTGTTGTAAGTCCATTTCGTGATCTGAAGGTAAATAGTGCCAAAAAGTGTTTGTTAGGCTCAATGGGCGCTATAGAGCATTTGGGAGTGTTGTAAGTCAATTTTGTGATCTGACCGTGAAAAGTGCCAAAAAGTGTTTGTTAGGCTCAATGGGCGCTATAGAGCAGTTGGGAGTGTTGTTAGTCAATTTCGTGATCTTACGGTAAATAGTGCCGAAAAGTGTTTGTTAGGCTCAATGGGCGCTATAGAGCATTTGGGAGTGTTGTAAGTCAATTTCGTGATCTGACAGTGAAAAGTGCCGAAAAGTGTTTGTTAGGCTCAATGGGCGCTATAGAGCATTTGGGAGTGTTGTAAGTCAATTTCGTGATCTGAAGGTAAATAGTGCCGAAAAGTGTTTGTTAGGCTCAATGGGCGCTATAGAGCATTTGGGAGTGTTGTAAGTCAATTTTGTGATCTGACCGTGAAAAGTGCCAAAAAGTGTTTGTTAGGTTCAATGGGCGCTATAGAGCATTTGGGAGTATTGTAAGTCAATTTCGTGATCTGAAGGTAAAAAGTGCCAAAAAGTGTTTCTTACGCTCAATGGGCGCTATAGAGCATTTTGGAGTGTTGTAAGTCCATTTCGTGATCTGAAGGTAAATAGTGCCGAAAAGTGTTTGTTAGGCTCAATGGGCGCAATAGACCATTTGGGAGTGTTGGAAGTCTATTTTGTGATCTGAAGGTAAATAGTGCCAAAAAGTGTTTCTTACGCTCAATGGGCGCTATAAACCATTCTGGAGTGTTGTAAGTCCATTTCGTGATCTGAAGGTAAATAGTGCCGAAAAGTGTTTGTTAGGCTCAATGGGCGCTATAGAGCATTTGGGAGTGTTGTTAGTCAATTTCGTGATCTGAAGGTAAATAGTGCCGAAAAGTGTTTGTTAGGCTCAATGGGCGCTATAGACCATTTGGGAGTGTTGTAAGTCAATTTCGTGATCTGACTGTGAAAAGTGCCGAAAAGTGTTTGTTAGGCTCAATGGGCTCTATAGACCATTTTGGAGTGTTGTTAGTCAATTTCGTGATCTGAAGGTAAATAGTGCCGAAAAGTGTTTGTTACGCTCAATGGGCGCTATAAACCATTTTGGAGTGTTGTAAGTCCATTTCGTGATCTGAAGGTAAATAGTGCCAAAAAGTGTTTGTTAGGCTCAATGGGCGCTATAGAGCATTTGGGAGTGTTGTAAGTCAATTTTGTGATCTGACCGTGAAAAGTGCCAAAAAGTGTTTGTTAGGCTCAATGGGCGCTATAGAGCAGTTGGGAGTGTTGTTAGTCAATTTCGTGATCTTACGGTAAATAGTGCCGAAAAGTGTTTGTTAGGCTCAATGGGCGCTATAGAGCATTTGGGAGTGTTGTAAGTCAATTTCGTGATCTGACAGTGAAAAGTGCCGAAAAGTGTTTGTTAGGCTCAATGGGCGCTATAGAGCATTTGGGAGTGTTGTAAGTCAATTTCGTGATCTGAAGGTAAATAGTGCCGAAAAGTGTTTGTTACGCTCAATGGGCGCTATAAACCATTTTGGAGTGTTGTAAGTCCATTTCGTGATCTGAAGGTAAATAGTGCCAAAAAGTGTTTGTTAGGCTCAATGGGCGCTATAGAGCATTTTGGAGTGTTGTAAGACAATTTCGTGATCTGAAGGTAAATAGTGCCGAAAAGTGTTTGTTAGGCTCAATGGGCGCTATAGAGCATTTGGGAGTGTTGTTAGTCAATTTCGTGATCTGAAGGTAAATAGTGCCGAAAAGTGTTTGTTAGGCTCAATGGGCGCTATAGACCATTTGGGAGTGTTGTAAGTCAATTTCGTGATCTGACTGTGAAAAGTGCCGAAAAGTGTTTGTTAGGCTCAATGGGCTCTATAGACCATTTTGGAGTGTTGTTAGTCAATTTCGTGATCTGAAGGTAAATAGTGCCGAAAAGTGTTTGTTACGCTCAATGGGCGCTATAAACCATTTTGGAGTGTTGTAAGTCCATTTCGTGATCTGAAGGTAAATAGTGCCAAAAAGTGTTTGTTAGGCTCAATGGGCGCTATAGAGCATTTGGGAGTGTTGTAAGTCAATTTTGTGATCTGACCGTGAAAAGTGCCAAAAAGTGTTTGTTAGGCTCAATGGGCGCTATAGAGCAGTTGGGAGTGTTGTTAGTCAATTTCGTGATCTTACGGTAAATAGTGCCGAAAAGTGTTTGTTAGGCTCAATGGGCGCTATAGAGCATTTGGGAGTGTTGTAAGTCAATTTCGTGATCTGACAGTGAAAAGTGCCGAAAAGTGTTTGTTAGGCTCAATGGGCGCTATAGAGCATTTGGGAGTGTTGTAAGTCAATTTCGTGATCTGAAGGTAAATAGTGCCGAAAAGTGTTTGTTACGCTCAATGGGCGCTATAAACCATTTTGGAGTGTTGTAAGTCCATTTCGTGATCTGAAGGTAAATAGTGCCAAAAAGTGTTTGTTAGGCTCAATGGGCGCTATAGAGCATTTTGGAGTGTTGTAAGACAATTTCGTGTTCTGAAGGTAAATAGTGCCGAAAAGTGTTTGTTAGGCTCAATGGGCGCTATAGAGCATTTGGGAGTGTTGTTAGTCAATTTCGTGATCTGAAGGTAAATAGTGCCGAAAAGTGTTTGTTAGGCTCAATGGGCGCTATAGACCATTTGGGAGTGTTGTAAGTCAATTTCGTGATCTGACTGTGAAAAGTGCCGAAAAGTGTTTGTTAGGCTCAATGGGCTCTATAGACCATTTTGGAGTGTTGTTAGTCAATTTCGTGATCTGAAGGTAAATAGTGCCGAAAAGTGTTTGTTACGCTCAATGGGCGCTATAAACCATTTTGGAGTGTTGTAAGTCCATTTCGTGATCTGAAGGTAAATAGTGCCAAAAAGTGTTTGTTAGGCTCAATGGGCGCTATAGAGCATTTGGGAGTGTTGTAAGTCAATTTTGTGATCTGACCGTGAAAAGTGCCACAAAGTGTTTGTTAGGCTCAATGGGCGCTATAGAGCAGTTGGGAGTGTTGTTAGTCAATTTCGTGATCTTACCGTAAATAGTGCCGAAAAGTGTTTGTTAGGCTCAATGGGCGCTATAGAGCATTTGGGAGTGTTGTAAGTCAATTTCGTGATCTGACAGTGAAAAGTGCCGAAAAGTGTTTGTTAGGCTCAATGGGCGCTATAGAGCATTTGGGAGTGTTGTAAGTCAATTTTGTGATCTGACCGTGAAAATTTCCAAAAAGTGTTTGTTAGGCTCAATGGGCGCTATAGAGCATTTGGGAGTATTGTAAGTCAATTTCGTGATCTGAAGGTAAATAGTGCCGAAAAGTGTTTGTTAGGCTCAATGGGCGCTACAGACCATTTGGGAGTGTTGTAAGTCAATTTCGTGATCTGACTGTGAAAAGTGCCGAAAAGTGTTTGTTAGGCTCAATGGGCTCTATAGACCATTTTGGAGTGTTGTTAGTCAATTTCGTGATCTGAAGGTAAATAGTGCCGAAAAGTGTTTGTTACGCTCAATGGGCGCTATAAACCATTTTGGAGTGTTGTAAGTCCATTTCGTGATCTGAAGGTAAATAGTGCCAAAAAGTGTTTGTTAGGCTCAATGGGCGCTATAGAGCATTTGGGAGTGTTGTAAGTCAATTTTGTGATCTGACCGTGAAAAGTGCCAAAAAGTGTTTGTTAGGCTCAATGGGCGCTATAGAGCAGTTGGGAGTGTTGTTAGTCAATTTCGTGATCTTACGGTAAATAGTGCCGAAAAGTGTTTGTTAGGCTCAATGGGCGCTATAGAGCATTTGGGAGTGTTGTAAGTCAATTTCGTGATCTGACAGTGAAAAGTGCCGAAAAGTGTTTGTTAGGCTCAATGGGCGCTATAGAGCATTTGGGAGTGTTGTAAGTCAATTTCGTGATCTGAAGGTAAATAGTGCCGAAAAGTGTTTGTTACGCTCAATGGGCGCTATAAACCATTTTGGAGTGTTGTAAGTCCATTTCGTGATCTGAAGGTAAATAGTGCCAAAAAGTGTTTGTTAGGCTCAATGGGCGCTATAGAGCATTTTGGAGTGTTGTAAGACAATTTCGTGATCTGAAGGTAAATAGTGCCGAAAAGTGTTTGTTAGGCTCAATGGGCGCTATAGAGCATTTGGGAGTGTTGTTAGTCAATTTCGTGATCTGAAGGTAAATAGTGCCGAAAAGTGTTTGTTAGGCTCAATGGGCGCTATAGACCATTTGGGAGTGTTGTAAGTCAATTTCGTGATCTGACTGTGAAAAGTGCCGAAAAGTGTTTGTTAGGCTCAATGGGCTCTATAGACCATTTTGGAGTGTTGTTAGTCAATTTCGTGATCTGAAGGTAAATAGTGCCGAAAAGTGTTTGTTACGCTCAATGGGCGCTATAAACCATTTTGGAGTGTTGTAAGTCCATTTCGTGATCTGAAGGTAAATAGTGCCAAAAAGTGTTTGTTAGGCTCAATGGGCGCTATAGAGCATTTGGGAGTGTTGTAAGTCAATTTTGTGATCTGACCGTGAAAAGTGCCACAAAGTGTTTGTTAGGCTCAATGGGCGCTATAGAGCAGTTGGGAGTGTTGTTAGTCAATTTCGTGATCTTACGGTAAATAGTGCCGAAAAGTGTTTGTTAGGCTCAATGGGCGCTATAGAGCATTTGGGAGTGTTGTAAGTCAATTTCGTGATCTGACAGTGAAAAGTGCCGAAAAGTGTTTGTTAGGCTCAATGGGCGCTATAGAGCATTTGGGAGTGTTGTAAGTCAATTTTGTGATCTGACCGTGAAAATTTCCAAAAAGTGTTTGTTAGGCTCAATGGGCGCTATAGAGCATTTGGGAGTATTGTAAGTCAATTTCGTG